>OU015503.1:45477197-45577197 GCA_907164885.2 Dolomedes plantarius | reverse complement strand
CTATATGAGAAATACTTATCCAAAGAAAAATGGAAAACAATTGTCACAATAGATGAATCATGGGTGTATTTAAATGATTGCAACAAAAAAAGAGCCTTTTATTATCATAAAAGGGGAGAAAAAAATTTAAGTACATGGTTCAAAGAATCGAAAGAAAGTTTTTCTAAGGGATTCATGATTGTTGCTGGTTTTTCTTATAATGGCAAGTTAAAAATAATGAGAGTGGAAAAAAATGTCAAGATTAACTCCAAATACTATCAGGAACATATTTTATCGCCAATTTTTCTGAATGAAACACCATCGCTTTACCCACAGTGCCATCAATCTGCGAGACTCCATCAGGACAAACCTAGCAGTCACACATCAAAACACACTGTAAATTTCCTAAAAGAAATGGAACAAAAAACTGGTATCAAGGCCATACCCTTCACTGATATCCCTACTAAATCTCCCGATGCAACACCTATGGATTTTTGTGCTTTCGGACTTTTAAAATCTGCATTATCCAAACGTCGTCCCAAAACCCTTACAGGATTCTGGAAAGCTGTTCAGAAGGAATGGGATAGAATACCTCTTCTGACACTTCAAAAGGCATTATTATCCTGGAAATTGCGGTGTCTAAAGATAGTTCAGAATAAGGGATGTCAAATAGAACATTTAAAACACAAGAATTTTATGTAATTTAGTTTTGTGAATACAATATACATCGTCTAAAAAATGTGTGAACAGCCTCTGTATAATATAAATTAAGCCCTTACACTTACAAAGGATATCATTATTTTCAGAATTAACCCCTATTGGACTACTATTTGCCATAGGGCAAGTAAGGAACCTTTTATCTTTACATTTAGCATATTTTTTTATTTTATTTTTAAGGTTATTTAAACAAAACAGTTGTTTCGGTAACTTATTAACCTCGACCCTCCCCGGAACAAGACGTACAGCAGGGCTCCTTGTTACAGAACGCGACGACAGATGTCCCATGAAAAAAATCCTCAATTTTCGTTAGCAAATTAGTTTAAATTTTAACCTGAAAAGCAAATAAATCATTAAAATAGCCTGCTTACTACATGAGGAACCCAGGGTGAAAAATAACCAGAACGTAAACCTACCGGAAGAATTATTTAAAAAACTTTGCAATAAAAGATTGCGCGATAGCAACAAATCTTCATACTGAAAAAGCAGAAAATTCAATAATGTAGACAATCTAACAAGAACTAAAACTTACAAAGAGGACATAGACTTGAAAATTTTAACTTTTCAATAAAAGATTGCGCAGTTGCAAAAAATCCTCATATAGAAAACGGACAAATATTTGTCCGTTTTCAATATGAGGAATAATGTAACATTGTTCACATTTTATATATATATGTATGTATGTATGTATATCGCACGTCGGGGTGATATTGCAGATATCTTTAATTGTAATTTCGATCTAATCATTTAGAAATCACCAGTCATATGCTGCTAATAAGTATCCTGTCTCTGTATTATAAAACATGACTGTAATAAAAATTTTAGATATCTTATGTTCAGCTTTCACAAATTTCAACCTATTCCAATTCAAGCGAATACAAGTCGAAAACTGCCACATCTTTCATTATCCTTCTATTGAAGTCAGTAATTTGTTATCTAAAAAAACTGCTTGTCTGTTGTGTATAATAATATTAGGAACTTCAATGTGATAAAAGTATCCGTATTTTTTAAAATTTGAGAGCCATTGCATCGTATTTTGAATTATTTTATCAAAACATTGAAAGAACTACATTTTTTCCCGTTAATTTATACTTACTTAATAAGTTTTTAAAAAATTAATTTCCATTCAATAACGTAAAAGGGATCTGATATTAATGCATTAAATTTGAAGTTATGGATTAAAAAAAATTATATTTGAAATGATATAAAATTATTATGTTCTCTCTACTTCGGAAATAACACTTAAACTATACCTTTTTTCTAATTTCTAAAATGTACCTTTAATGGACTTGCTATCTTGTCCCTGATAAATAAAGTATACGAAGAGTATTTTCAATTCGTGATTTCTTAACTTCTTAGATATAACAGAGTCATTTTAATAATCTTTTTAATATCTTTTCGTAGCACAAGAATATTTGAAACCATTCTTCTTGACGTCGTCTTTTGTGTGCGTTAAAGTAAACAAACACTGAATTCTTGCACATAAATTTCAGAAAAAGGTTCAATATCTCGAGAAAATTGTCTAATATACAAAAGTACGATACAGTTATTGTGCATGATTATTGAAATGTTTTCACATGACACAAATGTAGAAATTCTAGAATAATAAAAAGGTAGATGGTTTTGTTGTAAGTTTCTTCAAACATGGCGGGTCTCATGGATAAGACATTGAAAGAGGCGCCAAAATGAGGCAAAGTAAAAGTACGAAATTATCATCGAATAACGATAAAATATAATAGTAACTAATAGTAGCGAATAGTTTCAAACTAATTGATATAGTTTAAGCCTCGGACAACGGTATTTAATGCATTTATGAAATTTTTCAACAGTACATTCAAAACTCGATTGTTTCGTTCTTTCTTAGACTTTTAAGATGAAAGAAAGTTTTATCTCTGTCCTGTATATATTTTCTTACTTATTTATTTTTTCCCCTAAATATACCTATAGCTAAATACCCGTACTTCACTACGGAATACATTACAACCACCAATTATGTAATCGGGTTCCTTTAATTTAAATTAACTCTAGTAGTAAAGTGTTTTCATTTCTTAGAGGAGTTCACCCTATAATTTAATGAACACGATTCAACATTAAATAAGGGTATTTATATTTATATTTATTTTTTTAGTTTTATGGGCCTTGTGCCCCTTCTAACTGAATTATGGTTGGATTTTTTAGCCTTCTTAGTGAGTATCTAGGGCCTTAGATGAGCCACCATGAAAAATTCCATTTTCCTAGGTCTTATGGTTCCAGGAATACAGTGATCAGTCAGTCCGTGTTTTATTTTCACGGTTTAAGTCCCTTTTCACATCTTAAAAGTTGAGATTTATTTTTAATATTTCTTAAATGTTATTGTTAGTGAAAGCCGAAGTACAACCACTTTACAAAATTTCAGCTTCCTAGAACTTATATAAGTTCTAGGAAGCTGAAATTTCGCTCGAACCATATATGGTTCGAGCGATAAAGAGATCAGTGAGTGAGTGGGATTTGGCTTTTATATACAGAGTGTCCGGGGTAATAGTATCCAAAATTTATGACTTATTTTTACGGATCTACCTATTATAATTTTTAAAAAATTATTTTAAAAAAATAACATTTCATTAAGTTTCAATATCAATAATAGATTTCGATCATACTGTCATAGATTTCGATGTGTGCACCTTTTGTAGCACGACTAACGTCTAAATGGTAATCCAGTTCTCTCCAAGTGTTTCGTAGCATATCAGGAGTTATTAGACTTTTTTGATTGGAGATTCCTTAAATCCATTGTATATAAACAAAAATTAAAACTGTGGATGAGTTGAAGAAGCATATCATTCAAGCAATTCGTGTAATAACTCTGATATGCTACGAAATACTTGGGGAGATCTGGATTACCATTTAGACGTTTGTCGTGCTACAAAAGGTGCCCACATCGAAATCTGTGATACTATGATCTAAATCTATGAATGATATTAAAACTTACTGAGATCTTCTTTCTATTTAAATATATATTTTTTAAAATTCTAATGGGTAGTTCCATAAAAATAAGCCAGAATATTTGGATACTTTTAACCCGTTTTCAAAACTTAATACAATGGTACACAGTTGAAAAAGAAAATGAGTTTTCTAAAAAGAGTAGCTCGGTCTGTTTTGGGCAGATTTTAATGAAACTCAGTATGTACATGTTTCAGCCTTACTTTAATTTAAATGTAATCTGTCTGAAATCCAATGTTAAAATTCAATGTAAAAACTATTTGTTCAGAAATATGTACTCAAAACTTAGAGAAGTGATTAGAAATAGTAAGTATGGTCCTTGTTATATAAGAAAAGAACTTGGGGGTAAAATTCTCAAAATGAGACAAGCAGTTGTGTGTGTGCTGTTCGATACAGGAAAAGGCAAACACAAATATCTTCCCATGAAATTCTGAAAAGTTTGCGCAACGACATTTTAAATGCCCCTCTACATGTTCGGGGAACACAAATGATGTTAAACATATTTTTGTAAAAAAACGCAATCTCGAAATTCCTTTCCTGAATTCATAAAATCATCTAAAGTTATTCTTAAAATATTCCATTGAAAATTTATTACATGTTTTTTTTATAAATGTGTAATAAGTTCGTTTTCATGCTACGTTTTTTTTTTTTTTTTTTTTTTTTTCGAAATAAACCTATTGATATATCATAACATTATTGATGACTGAGTGGACATGTATTAAATTTTTTTCCGAGGAAGTCCGATAGATGGTGCCAGTGGTGTTTCCTTTGTTAATCAATCGTCACTAGTCTTTGGGTGGTCATTTCCTCCTTTGCATTGCTTTGTGTAGGACGCTAGTACGTTGGCTTTTATTCATTCCTTGTTTGAATTAGAGATGGCTACTGTTTCTAACAACTATCCGTGGACTTTGATTAGGTTTCTTGATGAAATTATAAAGGATCGCCCCAATTTTATACGCTGGTGTATAATGAACAAACTTCTTTCGGAGACGAAAATATGTGATGAAGGCCATGAGATGACCCTTAGTTTCGACAAAACGAAAAATGGATTAGGCCGTTTCCATTGTAGGAGAAGTGACTCCGACGGGAAAGATCGCGCTGTGTCTGGTACAAAAGGGACTTGGTTTGAAAGTGTTCATATGGCGGGGGAAAAGAGTTTGCTTATTTGCTTTTTATTTGCGCTTGATTTCACCTTCGATCATGCATTGTCTGAACTCTCAGGATTCGATGGAAAATCCACATCGAAGGCGACTCTTTCAACCTGGTACAATTATTGTCGGGACATAGTAGCCGAATGGATGCAATGATGCAAGCATCTGAGCAAACCAATGACGGAATGCTATGTGGACCGGGTGGAATAGCCCAGATTTATGAAACTAAATTCGGTAAGCGGAAGAATCATGCTGGCCGTGTTTGGAAAGAAAATGGATATTTCGTTTGGTTCAACGTGGATCGAAGCGATTTCGTTTAGAAATCTGCAGTCATAGTAGACGTGATGCTGAGACCCTCATTAATCCAAAAGCATGTTCTTCCCGGCACGACTATCAAGAGTGATTCATGGCCTGCGTGCAAACGTTATAAAAAACGCAGGGTTCAACCATCTCAGAGAAAATCACTATAAGAATTTTGTAGACCGTAATAGTGGAAAGCATACGCAGGCTAATGAATCATATTAGCGACCACTGAAAAGACGTCTCTCCAATTGCGTCGTCCAGAGAGACCAGATGTCTGTCCATATTATGGAGTATCCTTTCCGACGAAAAATGAAGGCTGAGAACCGTGATCCTTTTGAACAGTTGATCGACATAATTCGTAGTAAAGGCGCAATTCCACTGAGGCAACACTGAACGACATGAGGCATGCTACTTGTTTCCTAGTGTTGCCTGATCATAGGTGTGCGACTACGTGCCACAAAATTCAATAATGTCGCATGCGGAATTTGTCTCCCCCTATCGCATGCGCTTTGTCGCCTATGCGTGTAGCATGCGACTTAAAACGATTCCTTTTAGGCAACTTTTCAAGTAGCCCTTTAAAGGTAACTTCGGTTTGGTGCATCATGTCTTTACAAACAGTCGCGGCAGCTGCTTATTTGGTAATAGCTTTGAATCGTAAAAAAAAAAGAAGAAAGTCACGGTGGTGGAGAAGAGAACTATATGTTGATGGTCAAGAAACTCAGTATAATTTATATAAAAAGTTGGTTGCTGACGATGAAGCTTTATTTCGAAATTTTACACGAATGAGTAAAGAAGATTTTGAGTACTTGCTTGAAAAAATCTCACCTACTATAAAAAAAATATGATACCAACTTTCGGGAAGCAATACCATCTCGTGTGAGGTTGTTAGTGACATTGAGATATTTGGCTACGGGTGATAGCTATCCATCACTTATGTATCTGTTTCGGATATCTGAGCCAAGCATTTCTCGAATTATTCCAGAGGTATGCAGAGCTTTGATCGACGTTCTACATGATTTTGTCAGGGTAAGTAAAAATATGAATATATTAAACCATTTTTTTAATTTTTTTTTATTTTAAATTTATTAATTTATTAGTATATTAAGGGGTCATACGACCTTTAAACACGAAATTGATGAGCAAATTTTAACAGTTTTCGACTTGTTATATCTCACAAAATAAGCTTCAAATAAATACAATATTTTAACTAAATATAAAAGAATCTCTCTGCTTTAGAAAAAATGTTATTTAATATGCACTAAATGAATTAGAAATTTAAAAAATATGATAAAAATTGAATATCAAGTTTAAAAATTCAAATCTATAATATGTGCCTGCGCACATGATTACTGCTTTATTCTATATTTTGTATGCAATATAGCACTTGAAATATGTTTTGTAAAGTTACAATGTCATTTTGAACCAGAAATATTTTAATTTAAAATTCATGTTATATTTTTTAAAAATAGATGCTTTTTACTATACAAATAAAGCCCATTTATAAGTATTTCAGAAGCTATAAAAATATTTCATCTCAAATGCCTAAAATCTGGTTCAAATTAACAATTCTGTTTCATTTTATATACTGTAAAAATTTCATAAATATAAATGCAATAGGTCAAGGATAAGCTCTCAACTTCCTGATTGTATTCCTTGAAAGAAAATAAAAATGTTATGAAAAGAATTCAAAAGATTTTTATTCACTGAACTTATAATTTGTTATCTGAAGGTAATTTCATATGTCATCATCTAAAAACATGTAAATTATCATCATTCAGATTCAATTTGTTAAAGCTGGCAAAAACCAAGTGACATTTCTGAGATATAATGACTGACCTTTGGTGATGTAAGTGTGAAGATTAGCTGAATCAGGATTGCAGAGTATTAAGCCATTAAACTGAATAATAAAATCATTTATTATATAGATTACAACCGAATTGTAGCAGAACATAAATGAAGGAACCACTTATATAATCACCAAATTCAAGGCTATAAATAATTCAGCATTTTCTTCAATATTCATGTGTTTGGTGCTTTTTAAATTTCATTCCATGCATAAGATATATTAAAATTGTTAAAACATCCAATCTTATCGAAGGCAACAAACCATCATTTATGTGCTTTAAATTTTTAAAAATTACAATGAAACTGATATGCATTGTTAATTTGATACGAAAGTTACAGATAGAACTATTAAAATAATAAAATTTTCCACATTAATTATGAATTGGTACTAAATTTGGCGAGTTTTTATTGTTTGGCACCATATGCAGTAATCTTCAGTTAGGCGATGCTTTCTTGTATCATTCTTCTATCAGAGAACTTTTTATTTATGATAGCATTTGAAACCAGTTTTGATATAATGTTATTTGTTTCTGTATTCATTCAATGTTAACATTTTTGATGACAAGATTTTATAAATAACAGTCATGCTTATCTTTCATTGCAACTATGACAATAGCAACAGCATTAAATATAATACTCCTAAATATTCATAATTTTATGCGTATCATTTATTATAATATGCTTTGTTTAAAGTTTTAAATCAATGTATTTCAAAGAGGATTTAAAAGTAATACTGGATATTTAAAATTGAAATTCTTATTAAAGCAGAAATATATTATTTAACACTTTAAAACTGTATGCAATTATTAGTATATTTTATATAAAAATGTTTAATTTTCTGTGCACCATGCATTCTTAAGATTTCTTAATAAGAAACATTTCAAGATTTACAAAAACTGTTTAAACTGATATTTATGACAGCTTTGCTGTGGTTTTTTAATTTTTTCATTGTAAAAGTTATATTTGGGTCAATTTAGAGCTAGATTTTTAGTATCTGCTCTCTTACCTGCACATTCTTTATACTCAATAGATTATTTTGTACTGGCAAAATTTATGTCTGCGTTCTTGCAGTTCATGTCTAGGGTAATTTTTTAATATACTTAGTTTCAGTTCTTAAAATCAGTGTTAGTCTAATTGATGTTTGTTGTATATTGAGATTTATGTATCCTATCCTCTCCTTGGAATAAAAAATATTTAATGAATAGAAAGTAACTGTAATAAAAGTGTCAAATATATAGTTTTGAAAATTCTGGTGCTTTTTTCTCGCGGTTTGTTTTAAATTGTACAGAAACAACCAAGCTATCAAATATATTTTTTCTGAAAATTCAAATATTTTGACCGTTTGAAGGTCGTATGACCCCTTAATATATTAATTTATTAATATATTAATTTTAATTTTTTCAGATGCCATGCTCTGAAGACGAGTGGAGAAAGATACCAAGAGATTTCGAACTTTCCTGGAGTTATCCGCATTGTGTTGGAGCTTGTGACGGAAAACATGTTGTCATCCAAAACCCCCAAAATAGTGGCAATATGTTTTTCAACTACAAAGGGACTTTTAGCACTGTTTTGATGGCCATTGCTGACGCAAATTATAATTTTATATACGCTAATGTTGGCTGCCAAGGCAGGATATCTGACGGAGGTGTTTTTCGAGAAACGGCATTTTATAAGAAGTTGGCCAAAGGAAAGCTAAAATTACCCGACCCAGAACCCCTTCCTGGTAGTAGTAAGTTATCGCCTTATGTAATCTTGACGGATGATGCATTCCCTCTACAGGAACACATCATGAAACCCTTTAGCGGCTACCACGACAAAGGCACTTGTCAACGACTATACAATTATAGGCATTCACGCGCTCGAAGAGTAGTGGAAAATACTTTTGGGTTGCTGGCAAGTGTGTTTCGTGTATTTAGAAAACCACTAATGATTAATTTGGAAAATGCTGAAATTGTCACAAATACATGCATTCATCTTCATAACCTTTTGCGAAGGAGTAAAACATCGCGATCACTACACTGTCCTCAAGGAACTTTAGATATCGAAAGGCAAGATGGAAATATTATTCCGGGATCATGGAGGGCAGTTGTCCAAGGCGATACTGGTCTGCAGGATTTGCCACATAGAGCAAGAAAGTCAACTTTTGAAGCTAAAGAAGTGAGAAATGAATTTACTAGATATTTTCAATCAGATGAAGGACGTGTGCCTTGGCAGGACCATTACGCTTAACTTATATATGAAATATTCAAATAAATATTTCAATATACTAGTAGTAATATAATATATAATTTGTATGTACTTATTTTTATAAAAACTCACCTAATTTTGTATAAAAATTATACAAAAGGTTAAAAACTTAAAGATTAACTTGAAGTTGGAAATTTTTAATGAGCAGAGAACCAGCAATGCTATCTGAAAGTGAATAGCACCAACATAAACACAAGTATTTGCTACTAGGAGCTAAATTTGGAATAATTAAATCTTGAAAATTTAAAGCTCAGCATCCTACAGTAGATATGTTTTACCTGTAGTGTGAATGAAGACTGTTTGGATTAATTTTTAAATAAAAATTAAGTTTTACCTCTCAAATTGTAATTTAATCATGTTTTACTCTTTTAATATGAAGAAAATAAAATTATAATTCATACAAGAATGGGAATATCAATCACATATAGAAGGGCTGTCATTTAAAAAAAAAAAACTTTAGTAGTTGGGCAAACCATAATATACAAATTCCATCTTTACAAAATTATCTGATATTTATCTTTTCTGTTTTATTTAAAATAATAATTCACTTACCTTAACAGATTTCTTAAGCAGACGTTAAAACAAAACAGCAGAAAAATATGAATATATTAAACCATTTTTTATTTTTTATCATAAAAATACTTATACAAGATGTATATTATTACCAGATTTTAAGTAACTTTGTCCGAATTACCAATTAGGTATTCAGAAAGTACTGGAAAGACCAAAATATTTTCTGAGTGCTCGGATGTTTCTTCAGATTGAGCAAACGTCGATGTTGATGTCTCAGAGGGTATAACAGTGTAACCAGAGTTGCTGTGAAGAGGTGTACTCGAGGGTATACTATTGAGTATGAGTAGGCATATTCTCTGTTCCAGAAGATAGAACAGTGCCACAAGTATTAATATCGCAGCTGTACAGAGGTGCACTGGCCCGACTACTATCATCATATTTGCCCATAGCTGCTTCAAATAATGTAGTATTTATAATGTGTTTTACCATTGTTCGTGCTCTAGAGCTTAAATTTCGCAGCTCATTACCAACATGCTCTCCTTATGTTGAGCAATCATCTCTTTGGCACGCATTTTTTAAAATAGAATATGCCTCCTCTTCGCGATCCGAAGGGGATAAACCCTTCCGTTTCTTTTTGGGGGCTATATATATTTCACTTTTCTCTTCAGAGCCATTTCTGTCGCGTTTGTTACTCCCATGTAGCTTCCCAGACTCACTGACTTCCACTTGATATTGATTGTCTTGGCTGCTTTCTTGTTCTTCCTCCTACAATTACAAAATGCAATTAATAGATAAATATATTAATTTTAAATTTCCTGGAATTATCCGCCTATTTTTGCTTAATATATTTATACATAGCATATTTATACATTTATATATAGCATAATATATAATATATGTACATTAAATTGAAATACACGTGCAAAAGTTTTTTTGCACGTGAGTAATTTGTATGATTTTTGAATCTGGTTTTCTTTAGTTTATATAATTTATTTTTGCTTAATATATTTATACATAGCATATTTATATATAGCATAATATATAATATATGTACATTAAATTGAAATACACATGCAAAAATTTTTTGCACGTGAGTAATTTGTATGATTTTTTAATCTGATTTTCTTTAGTTTATATATTTTATTTTTGCTTAATATATTTATACATAGCATAATACATGAATATATAATATATTTATATTAAAGTGAAATAGATTTAATTATTTTTAATTGAACATTTTTAATTATAACATCAGATTGCAAAACAGCTAATACTCTGTAAAAATTTCTAACATTTTAACAAGGTTATGAACCCCTTTTTTATTGGAACTGTTTAGTTATTTACCGTCAAGTTTTGATGGGTACTATCTAGTATACTAATAGTAATAAAATATATAATTTGTATGTACTTATTTTTATAAAAACTCACCTCAAAGTCCTCGTCATCACTGACAACAGTTGACAGTGTTGATTTAGGTACATCGACGTCCACTAAAAAACTTAAAACATCAAATGCAAACCGTTTCTTTTTTTTTTTTTTTTTTGCTGGGAGATGAGCCACTCTTTTTTGATTGTAGTTTTTTTCTCTCACGATGAAATGCTGTACGCAAATTCTTAATTTTCTTTTTCACCTCAACCACCGTACAATTGTTTTTACTAGCTAACTGCTTTAATTTATCATTTTTTAGTCTAAGATCTTTATAATCACTACTTTTGTTGTTCCATAATTCGGGTGAATTATGATAATCTTCAATAAATGACGTGGTTTTTTTCAATATTCCACTCCATGTCGCACGCTACAAGCCGCACTGAATCGCTGACTGTTGGATAACGGCAACACTGTTCAACATGTTGAAAATGGCGAAAGGTGACGCATGCGCGCGGGCAACAACAATCAACTTGTAGCATGCAGCAGGGAGACTTTTATTTTGTTGCTTCGTGTTGCTTCAGTGGAAAGACTGTGTGTAGCATGCGTCAATGCCGCATGCTACTTGTTGCCTAAAAGTTGCCTCAGTGGAATTGCGCCTTTAGTGAGAAGCGAGTGTTCTTTAATAACACTCGCAAAACTCTAAACATAGAAATCCACTAAAACCAATATATATATATATATAATTATATATATATAGTTACAAAAGAGCTAGAAGAAATAAGATAAATGATAATAGATCATGTTGACACCAATAAGCGCTATGCAGCTCCAAAGCGTCAAACAATAATATATATTAAAGTTTGATATTTAAAAACATAAAAAGAAAAAGTCAAAAACCGTACAGCAGCAGTATGAACAATTGAAAAATCCCACAGAAAGAATACTAATATGGAGATGTACCTAAGTGACCGGGGGGAGTTGTAACCACCCCTCTCCGATTAAACATGTTTATGTGCCATGGCAACACTCTCGGTGGTCTGGTACATCCCCTAATTATAAATCAGTGCCTTTAGCCAAACTAACAGCAAGAAAATAAGATGTTGAACAAACTAACTATGATGTACAACACAATAATGATAACAGATAGGACACTATAAATGAAAAAGAATACTTAAAAAGAATATAGCCCAGAATTACCTATTGAGTTGATAACCAACTTTAACAAATAAAATATACAAAAGGAATGAAATAGAAAGCAGTTCAATCTATCACTGTGTAAATTTAAACATTTAAGCCTTATAACCAACACATATTAAAGTGATCACAAAAAGAAAATGATTACACCAAGTCAGAATCTATACCAATACACTAGATCAATACAAAATACAAAACTAAATAGCTCAGGATAAATCCAAGTAACAATATATAAAAATTAATACAACTATTATCACTATGGATTCCTTCATTGCCAATTACAATATTTAGGTTATCACTCTCCCCCATTTGTCTTCGGTTGAAGTAATGCGTGATCAACCTGGGGTGATGGGATTTCGATCGGCTATTTACCCCTGTAGTAGCCGACCGGGCCATTCTTACATATGTACCGACGTTGCCAGTCCCTATATATCCTTTAAGAGACCTATCCATTATATATATATATATATATATACCGGGTGGCCATAATTAAACTGACAGTGCTCACAGTGTTCTGTAGCGCGATCTATTTGCGAGAATGACGCCACATTTTGTAGGAAGATTAAACAAGACGGGGGACGAAGGATTCCGCGAAAAAATAAATTAGTTCCAAAAGTCACCGCTAGGGGAATATTTGGCGCTGTGTAATAGAAAATAGAGTGTTGAGATTAATGTTCTCAAAGAAGAATGGACCTACGATAAATTCCGCTGTGAACCCACACCAAACAGTTACCTTTGATGAATGTAAGGGAATTTCTGTGACTGCATGTGGTGATTTGTCATCCCAAATTCGGCACTTCTGGGAATTCACAGTTCCATGCAGGTAAAAGTGGGCCTCGTCTCCCCATAAGGTTTCCCACGGCCAAGCATCATCCACCTCCATTCTGGCAACAAAGGTGAGAGCAAAAGTCAATCGCTTATCATGGTCGGGGTACAGTAACTCCTGTACACGGCTGATCTTGTACGGATAGAAGTTGATAATCTTTCGTAAGATTTTCCATACCGTACTGTAAGGCATATCCCTATTCCGAGCTAATCCACGAGCGCTAGAAGTGGCAGCAATATTGTCTGGTCCTCTGTCGACAATCGCCGTGGCAACTGCTTCGATTGTATCCTGAGGTACAAGTTTCAGTCCTCTGCCTGACTGAACCTTCAGAGAACCTGTTTTCTCAAACGTCGCAGCCATTGCTTTTAGCCCATTAACTGACACTGGACCGTTACCTTTACGCATTTTTTTGTGCGTTCTAAAAGCACGAAGAGCGGCTGACGCGTTGCACTGGTTGAGGTAAAAGAATTTGACCAGTAACGCACGCTCGACTAAAGAAGGAGACATTGCACATAAACTTTCAATCCGATTGATTCGAAACGTAACACATTGCCTTATAAAACCCAAGCAGCTGGCACTGTGCCAATGGATGTAACGTGAAATTTGAATAAAGAACTTCATCTTCTGCTCAGCGTACGTGATATTGCAGATCACGGGACTTTATCGGTGTTTATGTAGATTTTACGCTTTTATAAAAGTGTTGCCATATTGCACTTGAACTAAATAAGAAAATGTGCATAATAAAAGGTAATTTTATTCCGTATTAATTTGCATTTGTTAACACTCTATTTTCTATTACACAGCGCCAAATATTCCCCTAGCGGTGACTTTTGGAACTAATTTATTTTTTCGCGGAATCCTTCGTCCCCCGTCTTGTTTAATCTTCCTACAAAATGTGGCGTCATTCTCGCAAATAGATCGCGCTACGGAACACTGTGAGCACTGTCAGTTTAATTATGGCCACCCGGTATATATATATATATATTTATACAGTGGACGCTCGTTAATTCGAACTCGAAGGTTCTCAGAAAAAAGTTCGAATTATCCGAAGTTCGAATTATCCGATGTTAAGAGAAAATATATAACTTTAAATGTGTATCACTGAAGAAGAAACTCTCCTAGTATGTATAACCCCAGAAAATATATTATACTATGTTATCTAAAGTTAAACATATTAAAAAGCAATACAGACTTACCTTTATCATAAAATGAAGCAGAAGATATGCAGTATAAGTAAACTTTTATTAAAAATATGAATTACATTTTGGGGAAGAACTGTAAAATGGATTTTTGGTTCTGTTTATGATGCCTACATTGTTCAGCCAGCTTCTCAATTTGAAGTAAACATTTCACTTCATTTTCAGAGGAAGGTTCCATCTAAATAAATGCTTTCAGAGTTTTAATAGAGTCCATTATGGCTTTGACCATTATGGCCTCATTAGAAATATCTTTCGGCAGGTAAGTAGAGAAAAGCCCTGGCAGTTTCCTACTGAAATTAGTACATACGTCTTCGATTACATCAGAGCTTTGGCCACATACAGTTTGATAAGAAATATTGTGCCTTGACTTAAATCGAGAAAGCCATCCATCACTGCATTTAAAATCTTCAATACCCATTCGACTTGCCAATTCATCAGCCTTCGTTAGCACTAGGGGTCCATTTATCGGAAAATTTCGAGATCTAACATCCTGGAACCATAGCAGTAGAGCTTTTTCTAGAACTTCTTGGGAAGCATCTCCCATGCGTTTCCTTCCTCTAGCAAATTTTTATTTTTCCCATGAATCTAAAATTGACTCCTTGTTTTTCAAATTAGTTGACAAGGCATTTTTTTTAATTCCATAGTCAGCTTCTAACTTTGTTTTACATTCGCCATTCTCTACTTTCTTTAAAATTTCTACCTTTGTCTCCAAAGTTAGGATTTTGTACTTTCTACGTGTAGACATCCTGAATTTTTACACGTTCACACCACACAATGAGGAAGAAAAACTAGACCACATTGACTTGTCTGCACTGCAGTTATAACTGACGCAGCTCCCTAGAATCTATAGTAAAGACTATATTTTCTGAAATTCTAAGAAAATCGATCCAAATAAAGGAAAATTGCATTTTCCGTTTAGCACTAATAAGAAGGACAATAGCTACTAACGTTTAGAGGACATGCAATAGTTTAGGAATGCAGGCATGTGCCTCTTTACACAGAAAAGAAATTTTGACACACAAAATAATAAATACAGTGTGCATTTTCTCCATTAAACGAGGAAAAATATTTTTTTTTGTCAAATTTTTAGTTCGAATTAACCGAAGTGATAAAAATTTAGTTCGAATTAATGAGATATTTTTAACATTAACTCCAATACAAGTTTTTTGGGGCCTGCGGATTAGTTCGAATTAACCGAAAGTTCGAATTAACCGAGTTCGAATTAACGAGCGTCCACTTTATATATATATATACATATATTTATATATATATATATATATATATATATATATATATATATACATATATTTATATATATATATATAGATACATATATCTATACTTATATATAAAGAGAGAGCGATTTTGTACGTGGAGAGTAATCTCCAGAACCACTGCACCTATTTGAAAAATTCTTTCACTATTTGAAAGGTACATTATTCCGGATGGACATAGGCTATATATTATGTATATCTCATCATCTGTACTTATATATAAAGAGAGAGCGATTTTGTACGTGGAGGGTAATCTCCAGAACCACTGCACATATTTGAAAAATTCCTTCACTGTTTGAAAGGTACATTATTCCAGATGGACATAGGCTATATATTATGTATATCTGATCAGTAGAAATAAAGTTAGGGGCTTAATCCTAACAATCTCCATTGTTACCGCTACAGTCCTCTACCGCTTTTTGGTGCCGAAGACTTCAACGATCCTTAGCGTAGTACTATCGCGGTGTTCTGACGTTAGTGGTTCGAACCTAGCTGTTCTCAGACACGTCTTTTTCTTTTAAAAAATTAACTTTAATTATTAAGTTACGTAATATTAATTTCAATATTATTTTAGGTGCTTAAAATAATTAAAAAAACATTCTAAACTTAAAATCCTTTTTTTATTTTTGTATTTTTATTTCATCTCTTACTCTAATTTTGAGAGACCAATGTGTATCTATACTTCTATAATAATATATAAAGAGAGAGAGCAGATTTTGTATGTGGAGGGTAATGTACAACTTTTGTACATTACAATATATCTTACAACTTTTCCTTACTCAACCGTAGTCAAGTAACCATAGCAACACCCTTTAGGTTACGGGGTCTGTTTTTCGAAATCGCTCTTTAGAACGGGAAAACGTTATCTACTTCCTATCCCCATTTTACGTGGGGGACATTCAGCGTGGGAGGGGGTCAGGGGAAAGAGTGGTTAATTGCTTTCTTATTGCTTTCTTACTATTGAAGAAGAATTGCAATAGTAGTTCATCGGCACCCCGTGCCTCTTTCATCTCTCAAAAGGCTGAAAATGGATGAACCGCGGGTGAACCGCCCTTCTGATGTATCTTGCCTGAAAAGAAATAGCCTCTAGCTAGAACGACAAAAAATTATTTTTCAGTCCTTTTTTGCAAGATTCACCCTCCGTTCCAAGAATGTCACACAATTGTTCTTTGGGGGCAAAGCCGTTAGGAAAGTCACAACGAAGTGGAATTCAAGACTATATCTCTGCCGACATCACACCGTATTTTTCAAGAGTATGTGCTTCGGATATATGCTATCCCACCCCGTAAGGAAAAGGTTGTAATATTTTAAAGATTCAAGTAGAGGAGGTATTGATAAATACAAAAACTACATTTGGAACTACGCTTTTTATTGGATATTTAAGGTAAAAAAATATTTACAAATTATTGGCTATCAACTGGAAATTTATTGGAATAATATTTTGTTCAACCCCGACAAATTCGGGACGGGCCGCTAGTTTATATATATATATATATATATATATATATATATATATATATATATATATATATATATATATATATATAATATATATATTTATATATAAACTTATATATATTTATATATATACATATTTATATATATACATATTTATATATATATATATATATATATATATATATATATATATATATATATATATATATATATTTATATATAAATTTATATATATTTATATATATATTTATATATATACATATTTATATATATATATATATATATATATATATATATATATATATATATATATATATGTATATGTATATATATATATATATATAAATATATATATATACATACAGTATCTATATATATATATGTATAGATATGTATATATATATATATATATGTATATATATATATATATATATATGTATATATATGTATATACACTCATGGACAAAAAAATTAGCGCACCAAAAAGGAGTCGTCAAAATGAAACGAAATTTTACATACGTAATGACTACTTTGATATAAGTAAATGATAAGAAAATCAAAGAAAAAGGATAATTTATTTGAGAGAAAAAGGCAAAAGAACGGAGGAGTTAATACTCCGTTGGACCCCCTCTAGCGCGAATGCACGATGCGATACGATAGGGCATTGAGTCATACAAGTTCTGTATGATGTCTTGAGACATTTCGATCCATTTTTGCTGTAACCTTGCCTCTAGTTTGTTCAAACTCGTGGGATGCCCAACTCGTCGTCCCAAATGATCCCAGATATGCTCGATTGGAGACAAATCTGGGGATCGAGCAGGTCAAGGAAGGATGGTAACAGTGCGGAGACAGTCTTGTGACACCCTTGCCGTACGAGGCCGAGCATTGTCTTGTTGAAAAATAGCTCCTGGGAGCCGTTGCATGAGTGGCAACACATGTGGTTGCAGGATTTCATGAACATACCGCTGGGCTGTCATGGTGCCACGGAACAATACTAGGGGTGACCGTGTATTGCATGCAATGGCACCCCATACCATCACACCAGCTGTGGGAGCGATGTGTCGCTGTACAGCAAAGACAGGATTGAAGCGTTCACCACGGGCTCTCCACACACGAACACGATTGTCATCACTGCCGAGATTGAATCTGGATTCGTCGCTAAAGACGACCTGGTTCCATTCCGCTGCAGTCCAGTTTCCTCGTGCGCGGCAGAACTCCAAACGGAGGCGTCGATGGTGGGCGACAAGGGCAGCACACGTAATGGCGCCGCGATACCACTGTCCTTCAGCCAGGCGCCTTCGTAAGGTTCGAGAAGACACAGAGGCCCCTAGTGAGGTGCTACCTGTGCCTGGATGGCGGCCGATGAAGCAGTTGGCTGTACGCGTGCATTTCTTGCGATGTGACGGTCTTCTCGACGACTGGTCTGTCGAGGGCGTCCTGAGCCTGGTCTTCGTGTACATGACATCTCTCGGGTCCACTGGTCCCAACACCTCCTCACAACACAATCAGAGCGGCCGAATTGACGAGCTACTCGCTTAGCTGACCACCCAGCTTCCATCATCCTGACGATTCTTCCCCTCTCAAACTGCGACAACTGCTTATATTGTCTTCGAACACGGCGTAATGGCATGTCTATCTCAGCTCTTCCTTTGTAAATGATTCAGCACACTCAAACAAGTTTTAGTTACCTGTTTTAAACTCCACAGAGTACGATGTTCAACGCCCTCTACCGGCTATACGTAATGCGCAATCACGCTACATTTCTAATCATTTGCATATCTCCCCGACATGTACCTTCATTGCAAGTTTCGTTACGATCCCGCAATTATTTCTTGGTGCGCTAATTTTTTGTCCATGAGTGTATATGTATATATATATATATATATATATATATATATATATATATATATATATATATATAATGTATATATATAATATATATAATATATGTATATATGATATATATATATATATATAGATATATATATATATGTATATATATATGTATATATATATATATATATATATATGTATATGTATATATATATTATATATGTTTATAAATATATATAATAGATATATATATTATATAGATATATATATATATATATATATATGTATATGTATATATATATATATATATATATATATATATATATATATAATGTATATATATATATATATATATGTATATATATATATATGTGTGTATATATATATATATATATATACATATATATATGTATATATATATATATATATATATATATATGTATATATGTATATATATATGTATATATATATGTATATATATACACTGATGGACAAAAAAATTAGCGCACCAAGAAATAATTGCGGGATTGTAACGAAACTTGCAATGAAGGTACATGTCGGGCAGATATGCAAATGATTAGAAATGCAGCGTGATTGCGCATTACGTATAGCCGGTAGAGGGGCGTTGAACATCATACTCTGTGGAGTATAAAACAGGTAACCAAGCTTGTTTGAGTGTGCTGAATCATTTACAAAGGAAGAGCTGAGATAGACATGCCATTACGCCGTGTTCGAAGACAGTATAAGCAGTTGTCGCAGTTTGAGAGGGGGAGAATCGTCGGGATGATGGAAGCTGGGTGGTCAGCTAGGCGAGTAGCTCGTCAATTAGGCCGCTCTGATTGTGTTGTGAGGAGGTGTTGGACCAGTGGACCCGAGAGATGTCATGTACACGAAGACACTTGATCTTTTCCTATTTTCGAAGCAGCTAGCTTCTTTGGTGAGAGTGTGGGACGAGCCGTCCACTACTCTGTGATAATTAGATCAAATTGGGTTTGGAGTTCGAGTTCGCCTCATTCCAGCCTGTTCCGACGAGTGGAATCCGTTCCTAGCAACTGAGACTTCTGCAATTAGAGCTTTATTGCCTGAAGGCCCGATCTACGATCCGTAGCGACAGAGCATTCAGCCAGCTGAACGGACAATCTTTAACGTGCATCGCAGACTTCAACGGACATTATTAATGTAAATTGATGTTCCAGAACACCACCTAATCGTGAAGTATTTTAATCCAGAATCCCTAATAAATTGATATCAGTGTAACAAGTTCTTATTAGTAAGCTGTTTATCACTATACATACCGGTGTGACGCTACCTAGCGTGTCGGCTTTGACACCAAGCACGGAATATGTTACAATATATAGATGTTAAATTTTTCATGCATTGCATCAAAAAATTACTGGGCTGCAACCCCTGCTCTTCGTGTTTATCTGGCCAGACAGAATACGCTTAGCGCGTTTCTACTGAAATGATATCTAATAATAGAAAGAAAGAAACTTTGAGTCTGCGGACCTTCGTCTGATTTTATTGAGAATTAATAACACCGTGTTGAGGGATTCGCACGTTTGGATTGAAGTTTACTGTTTAATTATATTTGTTAGATGCTGTTTAATTAGATTTGTTTGATCCACTGTTTAGTTAGAAATAAGTTTTAAAATTTGCATTTGACTTTATTATTTTTTTCCCCTAAAAAATGCACTTTTTTCCACATCACCCAAGAGGTAAAGTGCAAGAAGCGTTATCCCCTTTATTTAATGAAAGTAAGGCGGGATTCCCCTTGAAGCCTATTTTCCTTACTTTGGTGATTCGGTTTTTTATTTTCGATAAGCCAAAAACCGCATAAAAAGCAAAATGTAAATCGGTTTTTAATTTTCTCGAGGCCAAAAACCGTTGAAAAAGCGAATTGTAATTCCGTTTTTAATTTTCCTAAGGCAAAAAAAGTAGAAAAAGCAAATTGTAAATCGGTTTATAATTTTCCCATGGCCTAAAACCGTTGGAAAAGCGAATTTTAGTTCGGTTTTTAACTTTCCTAAGGCCAAAAACCGTTGGAAAATCAAATTGTAATTTGGTTTAATTGTAATATTGTTCCTTGATTCAAATTTTGTTTAAAGAGATTCAATCAAAATGCACTATATTCGATGCCCATTCATTCGGAGATAAGATGTAAAAATTTTCGGCTTGTGTTGCTCTGAGTGGATTGAGAGTCCGTAGAAATCATGTCATATAATGAAGGAAACTGATGTCTACAGTACTTCTTATACACAACACTTCTTGTTTTTCCAGAAGGAGAGTAAACGTAAAGTTTGTTAGCTGCTTCTACTCTTGAACATCCTACATACAATTACGGCCCGGACGATGGCCGAATGGCTAGGACGCTGGCATTCGGTACCAGAGTCTGTGGGTTCGAATCCCACTGTTGGCATGGACGTTTGTAGCCGTTCGGAATCGGCTATGAGCAGTAGGTCCCGGTCTGATTAGCCCTCGTGTAGCAGAAAATGACCGTAGCACTCTAAACCAAACCAAAACCTACATACAAATTGACCATGAGCAAAACAGTCCTCCTATAATTGTATACCAACGACTTGCAATGTTTGTCGCTGCGATTTGTTAACAGACATGGCAAAACTTAGTCGCATTGGAAATTGTAACCTCTTAAATTGAAATGGCACATCCGAAGTTATTAAAGGTATCCTAGTAATAAATATATTTTCCCCTTTGCCACAACCAGTCTGTACTTGTGCTTCAATGACATGAGATTGTAAAGCCATTATTATAAATCTGGTACCATCACAGAGCTTAGGCTGATCTAAATTTCTTAGAAGCATTATAGGAGCTCCAACTTTTAATTGCAGTCTGTGAGGAGGCAGTCCTGGAATATCTCAAGAATTGAGGAACTCCGTAGGGTAATTGACAACTTCATTCTGATCCATTACTGTATCTATAGAATTATAAATTGTAGGATCACCTGAAATCTTTTGCAATAGCTGTTCGTTGATGGAATGAACTGTAATATTTTTTGGTGCCAATATTGCTCTTTCGCACAACCAGGTAACATCTTTGTAGTGGTGAATAAAATTAGGAAATATGTATTCTGTTAATTCACAAACATTTTGAACTACTGTGCTAATTGAAGACATATTAATCTTGTTATGAGAATCGACAGGTGTTTTTCCTTCTCCAAGTTGTAGTAAATTCTCAGCAAATAATCCTGAATGTTGAGGACCATAAATTTTTGTTCGCATGTTAGTTGTAAGTTTAAAGCGTGTAACATATTGCCACAAAGAGGATGATTTAAGGCATGCTCGAATTTCATCAGCTTTAGTTCCTTTAGGAATAACTGGCAGAGTCCTGACGAAAATCTCCTGATAAGACAACAGTTATACCCCCCATCAAATCGTTGTTGTTTCTCAAATCCTGTAGAGTTTTGTTCAGTGCTTCGAATGCTCTTTTATGGGCCATTGTACATTCATCCCATACTATAAGTTCACATCTTTAAAAACCTCTCCCATGCCAGAATTTTGGTAATTTTACAAACAGCTTCATCGTTTGTAGCTAAATCCAAGGAAGTTTGAATGCTGAATGAGCTGTTCGACCTCCAGGCAACAATGTAGCAGCTATGGCCGGAAGAGGCAACTGCTACAGCAATTTTATTTTGCTTTCGCACATTGGCCAATAATAAGTTTGTTACGAAAGTTTTTCCGGTACCACCTGGAGCATGCAAAAGTAAATGCCTCCAATCCGCTGTGAGATACTATTCACTATTGTTGAGTAAGCATTTCTCTGATCAGGTAGTAACTTGGGCTCATTTTCATTTACATATTGAGCTAAGGAGTTGATGTCATATGAAGTTTCTCTTATAAGTTCTGTAGGCACATTTCTAACCTCTGCTCTATTAGTTTGTGGGAGGCCAAATGAAGTTAACTGTGGTCCATCCATTGATGCTATTTTATCTTCTATTGAAATTAAAGCTCTGTTGTAGATATCCTCTGTGTAAACTACTTGAAAATTAGGGTTTGCAAGTTGCGCTTGGTGCTTAAAATCTTCTGCTAAGTCATCTTGCAGGAGATGACTTTTCTTGCATTTGTTCCATAATTCTGAAGGGTTTCCTATATCACACGTTTTCAGTAGAATAGAAAATAAATCTCTTAAGCGCTTTGGCGATTGGGATACGGCTGCTTCTTGTAATGTAGCATCCCACTGGTTATCATTTTCAAGCAATCCACGTTTGCAACACGTCTCTCTAAATGTTTGGCAAATAATACCAACAACTGTTCTAAGGTCTTCAAAACTTTTAGGGCCTTTAACTTCGTGCAGCAACATTCTTAAAAAAAAAGCATTCATGTTGGCTTGGATGAACAGTGAAAACTCTACCCAAAGCATTGTCGAATTTGATATCAGGATAACCTTCAACTGTGTTTCCTCTTTTTCTTCTATTCCATTTTTTATTGCCCCATGTATAATAAGACGGCAATTGGTGATAGAGTAAAGTTTGAGCAAACGCACCTTCTTGACATAATTTAAAGAAAGCAGTGAGAGTTGTTTCTCTAGGAGCAAGAGCTTTTTGCGCAGCTGTTTCATTTGTGAAATAAACTCTTTGTCCATTTTCTAAATGAACTGATAATCGCTGTACTGCGGGATATCTTTCATGAATAGGGAATGAAAAAATTCTCCAGAAGGCTTCATTGCTGCTTATGTAACGGCCTTGTTGAAAATTAATAACTTCATCATGCATATTTTCTTGTAAAGCAAACATAGCTGCATCAGAACCCTTGTTAACATACTTGCATACATATTTGATGGACTTTACGGAATTACAAAATTCGAAATTAATATGAGCATTAAAAATGTTAGTCAAGAGAGGGCAGTATGGAACTATCCATCTATTATCAATTCCATGTTGACCTACTTGTGTTGCAAAGCCTCCATCATCAGGTTTTCTCCTACGATATGAGGGATACTCATCTTCTCCAGTTTGAGTTTCTTTCAAAAAGGGTTTTGGGTACCGTTTTGTACATACGTTGTCTTTCATGCAGGGCGAATTGAAATTTAGAGATCCACATGGGCCATGTACCATTTGATTTTTAACAATTTCAAAGAGATTCTTGTCTACGTTAGACTCTGGAAGTTCAACTGAGATAACCGAATCAATCTCATTTAGCAGAATTTTATTGGACATCCAAAGCAAAATATCAGCATGAGGCGATCCCCTTTTTTGCCATTCAATAGTGTACATGTGGCATCTTACTGGTCCAACAATTCTCAATTTTATGATCAAATCCATCATTTTCAATAGTTTCAATCGAAAAACCCTCGCTGTAAGGTCATGTCTGTGAATGTATATTTGTCCACGTAGTAACTCATCCTTGATTTCTTTCCATTTAGCATTACACGTGAAAGTGATGAACAGATCAGGTCGTCCAAAATTTTGAATATATGTCATTGCATCCTGGGTTCTTTCATGCATGTAACGTGGGCTTCCTGTAAAACTTGATGGAAAAATGCAAAGTTGACCAATTTCTGTTCCAGCAACATCATTATTTATGGCATCTCTTAAATGGACATATTGATCACATCTTAATTCTTTCTGATGAGTTCTAATGTAGCGTAATCTTTCAGATTCTGTTTTAGCGTACATATCAACAGAAAATTGGTGAAAAAGATTTCTAGTCAACATAAGATGATTTGAAGAATCGATACGAACCATAAATCTGTAGGCATAGAAAACCATGCAAGAAACTTTTTTGTTAGAATGTACACCTGATTGGGGTATATCAAAGTGATAACCATCTTCTCCATGGACGAAGAACAAAGGATATTGCAAAGCATCATAAGATCGATGAGTTTCATCTATGAATTGCAGAGTACTGTCTCGAGATTTAATTACAATGTCTCTTTTGCCATGTTCCTCACCAGTAATTATGACAGCCACTTCATTACATTCTGGCAGATTAAATCTTCTAGCATGTTCTAAAGGAGGTCTCTTGTCGGCATCAATGATAATTTTGTGTTCAGCAGTAGGAACATTTTCTAGAGCATATTTAAAACTTTGAATGTAATGATTAGATGCATGAAGCATCTCCTGAAGTTGTAGAATGAATTCAATTTTTGTTGCTGGGTTTGTGCTACACCTGGTTTGTGCTTGATGTTGCAAATCCGAAATGAAAAACAATTGAAGATATCTTGCTTGTTCATTTAGCATTGTTGCAGTGAACCTATTCTGTGATAAATTTGACCTTGAACTTTGAATGTAGGCATGAAACCTCGCTCAGTGATTATATTTGCTCCGAAAGACGTCATTGCGAATGCAGAATTATAAGCTTGAATGTTTTGTAGGAAATGTTTTGAATCAGATGTACTACCTGTAAGTAATGTTCTCAAAGGCTCGGGTGGTTCTGGAATTGCAGGAAATTGTACTTTCCCATTACTGCAACACATTCCTAGTGATTCTCTAGACCACTTTTTAGCACCACAGCTGTCACATATTTTCGACATTGATCCAATGTTTACTTCATTAGCAGATGCATAATTACATTCTGAATTATAGTGAAATGCACATAAACTCCTCTGGTCAGAATTCATGGCACGATATCCACTTTGAGCATGTCTTGTTCTATCAGCGTGACGTCGTAGATTACGTTGCACTTCGTTTTCTTGTTGCCTTCGCACAGCTTGTCTTTCAGCAATACCTTGAAGTCTTCGATTGCGTTCTTCTACTGTTTCGAATGATCTTCGTGCAGCTTATCTTTCAGCTATACATTGAAGCCTTCGATTGCGTTCTTCTTCTGTTTCGACTACTCTTTGTGCTTGTTTTCTTTTCGCATTAGAAGACTTTCCAAACGAACCACGTTTCTTTGGTAGCATTATTAGTTTTATCCTTTATTTTAATTAAAGATAAACATCCAGATGCATTTATTCCTTTATACTTTTTAAGAGCGTCATCCGTTTAAGAATCCCTCCAAAAAATCGTCTGTATCACTTTCCGCATGTAAACGAATCATCTGCAGATTTTACAAAGCAGAGCCAGGAAAGTTGTGCTTATCTGGGGAGCCAGGGCCAAATTTCATTCTCAATCCTCTTCCTACCGCGCATTGGAATTTGACCCCCCCCCCTCCGTCACCCCCAAACCAACCCCTCTGTACGCAGCCCCTCTGAACTCAGCTGGTTAGGGAAAAGGGCTATCCACATGCGGTACGCGCACCTCTTAGAGGCACAAAAAAACTTAAAAAATTAACTTAAAAAAACTAATTGCGCCCCAAATTTTGTTTTTCCTGATTTAAGTTTCTCGGGTCCTAAATATTAACTGTGCCGAATTTGGTCCCGGTGGGTGAAACAGTCTATGATTCTATAGCTTACAAACAAACAGACAAGCTCTTTTATATACACTGCTGGCCACCCAAATTGCAACACCAAGAAAGACAAGAGATACCACAACAAAATTTATTTTGTAGATAACATGTTGACCAAGTATCAAATGATTAAATTTATAGACTTCTGTGAAATGTGATTCCTGCCAAAATCAGTAGCCAGAGTTGCCGCCATTGTTGGAGATCACCGCTGCCACACGCCTCGGCATTGATTCAAAAAGACTTTGGATGAGTTCTTGGGGTACAGCAAACCAAGCAGCTTCCACACGTTGCCAAAGTTGATCTGCTGTGGCAGCTGGGGATGGAATCTGGGTCAATCGTAGAGCAACCATGGACCACGTTTTCTATCGGCGAAAGATCCGGAGAGCGAGGCGGCCAGTGAAGCAATTCAATCTGGCGATTGACGAAGAACCGTTGGACAATGTGTGCCACGTGTGGTCGCGCATTATCCTGTTGAAATATGGCTGTGGGCAAGCCCTGAAGGTAAGGAAGGACAACTGGTTCCAACACCTCGGAGATGTAGCGGTGGCTGTTTAAAGTACCGGCAATGCGTACTAGAGGGGTGCGAGAGTGATATCCAATACCGCCCCATACCATAATACCCGGTGCAGGACCAGTGTGGCGGTGCATAACGCAGCTGATCAGCATCCTCTCTTCACGGTGTCTCCAGACTCGAATGTGACCATCGTGGTGTTGCAGACAGAAGCGTGACTCGTCAGTAAAGACAATTTCATTCCATTCTGCCGTCCACATCCTTCTGTTATCGCACCATTGGCGGCGGAGACGTCTGTGGTTCTGCGTCAAGGGTAGACAAAGCAATGGACGTCTTGCGGACAGACCACTCTGCTGTAAACGGCGTCGAATGGTACGCGCAGACACTGGATCATGCGTTACAGACTGCATGTGCTGTGCTATGGTTCGTGATGTGACTGAGCGATCCGTCACTGCCATGCGCACAATTTGCCTGTCATCACGTGAAGTGGTGCGCTGAGGTGGATGCGATCGAACACGCCGGTCCGTCGTACCCTCCTGCATCCAACGATCACATATCCGCATTACAGTTGTTTGGTTTCGTCCAACACGACTATCGATTTCCCTGAAAGATAATCCACAATCTCGGTAGGCCACTATCCTTCCTCTGTCGAACTCGGATACTTGATCAAATGATGATCGCTGTTTTCGACGAGGCATAATTGATCGTTTTTTTTTGTAAAAACCACAAGAAAAACACAATTGCCGAACTTGAAATCGTCGAAATCTCCGAGCCTTAAATAGCGATTTGAAGTGGCGCCACAGGCGCGCGTGATGTGCATCTGCGCTGAAATTCTAATCATTTGCATATCTCACCTCCGCTAATGGATGTTGTAAATTTCATGTTATTTGCATGTTTCCTTCAGGGTGTTGCATTTACAGTGGCCAGCAGTGTATATAGAAAAATTCTACTTAAAGTTCAGTAAGTACATATTGCTAATTTTTTTTTACAGGAATTTTTTTGTGAATAAATTTTATTATATTTTATGTACATTACAATAATTGCCTGAAAAAATATTTTTATGTGAAATATAGTATATACACTGAAGTGCCACTGAATTAGGGATAGCAACGCCTATGCAAATTGTGTAGCGCTGCGCATCATGTATGCGCACGTGAGGGCGCTGTGGTAACTGCATATATAGCGCGTACTGTGGTTGTTCTGAATTAGTTGATGGAATTGCCAGTATGGGTAAACTGCCTGATTTAGACGCCTTCGATCGCGGACAAATCGTAGGTGCGCGACTTATGGGCCATTCAATTTCCGAAATCCTCAGACAGCTAGGATTTTCAAGGTCGACAGTGTCAAGAGTATACCAAGAATACATGGATGGTGGGAAAAAAACTAGCGATCGGGCAAACTGCAAAGGACAATTAGCCTTGACAGTGCGTGGTCAGAGACGGCTCAGGCGTATTGTACGTACCCAGCGAAGCCAAACATTAGCTCAAATTACCACCCAGTTTAATGACGGTGCCAGTCGTACAGTCAGTAAACACTGTGCAACGCTCGCTTCACCGTATGGGTTTCTGGAGCCGTCGACCTACGAGAGTACCATTGCTCTATACTCGCCATCGGGCTGCACGTCTTGCCTGGGCAAGAGAGCACAGAGACTGGAGTGTAGAGGACTGGAAACGAGTAGCATGGAGTGATGAGTTTCGATTCCGACTACTTAACGCCGACGGGAGGCTCAGAATATGGCGTCAGGCTCATGAAGCCATGGATCCTGCATGCCTGGCTGGAACTGTACAAGGGCATGGTGGCTCAATCATGGTCTGGGGTGTTTTTTCGTTGCACAGTTTGGGATCTTTGGTGCGTGTACCAACCTCCCTCAATGCAATTCGGTACGTAGAGTTGCTGGGTGATCACCTCCATCCGTTTATGCTGTTCTGTTATCCGCACGGTAATGGAGTTTTCCAGCAAGACAACTGTACCTCTCACAAGTCCCGGTTGGGTACTGGCTGGTTGGATGAGCATTCCTCTGACTTCTCTGTCATGAATTGGCCACCTAGAAGCCCAGACTTAAATCCTATTGAGCATCTTTGGGATGTTTTGGAACAAGGCGTGAAAGGCCATCACACAGCACCAAAGAACCTTACTGAATTATGGACAGCTTTAGCCAATATTTGGCAAGCCATTCCCGTGGAACGTTTCCAGAAACTTGTTGAATCTATCCCTCGTCGTGTGGCAGCCGTTATCAAGGCCAGAGGAGGCCCAACTCTTTACTAGGTAGGTATCCCTAATTCAGTTGCACTTCAGTGTATTTTAGGTGTAGATTAAAGTATAACCTTTGGATAGAATATTCCCCTAATATTTGCCGTGTTCTGTGTATGTATCTGTCATGTAACGCTTCCGGAGCGACCGCTTCATAAATATATCAGCCTATGGCATCCATTTTGTTTTATGAGTTCGGCTTAACAAGTTAAAAGCAAAGTTCAAAAAGATTATTTTCTATCCAAACCAAAATAATTTTAATTAAAACAACGTAATATCGGCACAAATCAACTTTATTTCGATTTTTAGACGGCTGTGATACAAGGATTTATTTTATATACTCATAACTTGAGAATGTAAACACGAGTGAGTCATTCATTCACCGTGATTCATTCATCGTCGTTGATTTAAGAAAAACTAGCCGCTGCGCGACCAGCATGATCGCCTTTAGTTTTATATTTTCTTTTGCAAAACAACTCAACTGAAAGAAAAGTATGTAAGGAATGTTACAATTACCTGTCACCATAATTTTCGTTGTTAAGTGGATACTACAGTGACAGAATCAAAAGAACGGACTCTAGATAAACCTACATACAGCTGACCATGATTAAACACTGGATTTGATAAGTCTAAACATATTTTGTCAAAAGTTTGTCCTCTTACACACATTTAGAAAAACCGATGGAACAAAAGAATAAATTATCTCCTGAATAAATTATTCACGTGTAAAATACAGCAATTAAATTGTACCAAATTACGTGCTATCGTCGAACCACTACACACACACGGTTGGCCGCTAATGTTTACATCTGGTAGTTGCAGCCATTGCCATTCGGAGTGTAGAAATATCGCAGATTTTTGTGCCGCATACCTACGCGTTTTATATATATAGATTGAATCAGAGAATCTTCTTCACAATAAAACAGTTTTTCATTGTATTATTATTTTAATATATATATATATATATATATATATATATATATATATATATATATATATATATATATATATATATATTTATATTTTAACCATATAATATATATTTTTTTAAACCAGATATTACAATAATGTCAAATTTAGTATTTTCGGAATGTTGCAAACTTAATGCATGCGTAGTGATATGTTCAAAACTGTCCGCTAGAAATGACTATTTCTAAATTGCCAACACGTGGCATTCATGTGATTTTTCGTGAAGCATTCTATTCGATGATAGTGTTTTAATTTCTGTTTAATATTTACTTTTAATAGTAGTTTTATAACGGTTTGTATTCTATTCGATTTCTCATTTAAACGGTGTGACGTAACATATCGGCCAGCTTTATTTAAATTTCGTAGCGTCTGTATGATTATACACTCATGGACAAAAAAATTAGCGCACCAAGAAATAATTGCGGGATCGTAACGAAACTTGCAATGAAGGTACATGTCGGAAAGATATGCAAATGATTAGAAATGCAGCGTGATTGCGCATTACGTATAGCCGGTAGACGGCGTTGAACATCGTACTCTGTGGAGTATAAAACAGGTAACCAAAGCTTGTTTGAGTGTGCTGAATTATTTACAAAGGAAGAGCTGAGATAGACATGCCATTACGCCGTGTTCGAAGACAATATAAGCAGTTGTCGCAGTTTGAGAGTAGGAGAATCGTCGGGATGATGGAAGCTGGGTGGTCAGCTAGGCGAGTAGCTCGTCAATTAGGCCGCTCTGATTGTGTTGTGAGGAGGTGTTGGGACCAGTGGACCCGAGAGATGCCATGTACACGAAGACCAGGCTCAGGACGCCCTCGACAGACCAGTCGTCGAGAAGACCGCCACATCGTAAGAAATGCACGCGTACAGCCAACTGCTTCATCGGCCGCCATCCAGGCACAGGTAGCACCTTCACTAGGGGCCTCTGTGTCTTCTCGAACCATACGAAGGCGCCTGGCTGAAGGACAGTTGGTATCGCGGCGCCCATTACGTGTGCTGCCCTTGACGCCCACCCATCGACGCCTCCGTTTGGAGTTCTGCCGCGCACGAGGAAACTGGACTTCAGCGGAATGGAACCAGGTCGTCTTTAGCGACGAATCCAGATTCAATGTCGGCAGTGATGACAATCGTGTTCGTGTGTGGAGAGCCCGTGGTGAACGCTTCAATCCTGCCTTTGCTGTACAGCGACACATCGCTCCCACAGCTGGTGTGATGGTATGGGGTGCCATTGCCTACGATACACGGTCACCCCTAGTATTGTTCCGTGGCACCATGACAGCCCAGCGGTATGTTCATGAAATCCTGCAACCACATGTGTTGCCACTCATGCAACGGCTCTCAAGAGCCATTTTTCAACAAGACAATGCTCGGCCTCATACGGCAAGGGTGTCACAAGACTGTCTCCGCACTGTTACTACCCTTCCTTGGCCTGCCCGATCCCCAGATTTCTCTCCAATCGAGCATATCTGGGATCATTTGGGACGACGAGTTGGGCATCCCACGAGTTTGAACGAACTAGAGGCAAGGTTACAGCAAATATGGAACGAAATGTCTCAAGACATCATACAGAAATTGTATGACTCAATGCCCGATCGTATCGCATCGTGCATTCGCGCTAGAGGGGGTCGAACGGAGTATTAACTCCTCCGTTCGTTTGCCTTTTTGTCTGAAATAAATTATCCTTTTTCTTTGATTTTCTTATCATTTACTTATATCAAAGTAGTCATTACGTATGTAAAATTTCGTTTCATTTTGACGACTCCTTCTTGGTGCGCTAATTTTTTTGTCCATGAGTGTATTTGGATGTAAATTTCAAGCTAAGTAACTGAATTTAACCTTTTAATTGTGTTTAATTGAATATTTATTTGCTTAAAATTGTTCTTAAGTAGTAAAGCATTCTATTACGATGATAGTATTTTTAATATCTGTTTATTGTATTTTTGAACGTGAGTAATTTGTATGATCTTTTATCTGATTTTCTTTAGTTTATATATTTTATTTTTACTTAATATATTTATTCATAGCATATTTATACATGTATATAGCGTAATACAAGAATATATAATATATTTATATTAAATTGAAATAGATTGAATTAGATTGTTAAATTTGAATTTATTCTTATTTATTGAAATAGACTGCAAAAATTTTTTGCACGTAAGTAATTTGTATGATTTTTCAAACAGCTGTAACTACTGTTGATGTTAGCATGCTGAAACGTTCGTGGAAGGAATTGGAATATCGACTTGATATTCTTCGTGTTACGAAAGGATCTCATGTAGGAGTATACTGAGGTAGTAGAAAAAAACTTTTTACGTTACTCTATGTACTGCTGTAATTATTTTTGCTGTAGGCCTATTATTTTTTCTGTAATAAATTTTTAAAGTTGTACAGAGACTTTTGGGATACCCTGTATATCTCTTATAGTTTTTAATAAATCTGAACGCAATGTATTCATTATTCATAAAGCATTAATTTTTTTTTTGACATAAAATAACTTCTAATTATCTCCGAAAAATTCTGCTTTTGGTTTCAAATTTATAAAGCTTTGTACAATTCACCCTAAAATTTTGGTTTAAATTAATTACAAATTGACTATTCGACAACACATTAAGCTTGGTACTAAACCAGTGCATTTTTGCGAGTGCAAAGGTGATCTCACCCCTTAAATATTATGAACACTTGGTAATTTTTCTAACATTTTTCGCCATTCAAAGGTGTACAGTCCCTTTGTATCAGGTGTGGATTGAGTTTGCTGCTAAAAAAAATCAGCATTAGCTGTTCCTAGTAGTCATTGTCCAAGTATTAATACAGTCGAACCTCCATATATCGAACTTCCACATATCGAAATTTTCTATATATCGAACTCTTAGCAAATCTCCATGTTCATTACATAGAAAAATTGTTTCTATATATCGAAAAAATCTCTATATATCGAAATTTTTTTCAAGACAGATTGGGACATTTTATACCACTTTAGAATAAAGTCTCCCGATTTTTGGCATTTGAAACAATATGTCATGGACTTCAATTCGCGGAAAATGTCCCTGATTAAGTTTTTAGTGAACTGAATAAATACGAACATTTCTTTGAACTTTCCGCAAAACTGACTGGTCAGCAAGATATTCGTAGTTTTTTTTTTTTTTAAGAATGTAACTGTGATCACTGTAACCACTGTCTGGATTATTTTTTTTTTTAAAGGCTATGTAGTACTCAATAAATCTTTCATATAAATTAATTTTTTAGTTATTAACTTTCATTTAATGGGATTCGCATATAAATTAGAAATCGAATTTCGTAAACGAAAATTAGCTTTAATTTTTTTTTTTTTTTTAGGAGAATTATGATAACACTAAGCTCAATTCTATATATCGAAATTTCTATATATCGATTTTTTTCCGGCAATTTGCTACTTCGATATATGGAGGTTCGACTGTACTTATTCCGCTACAAAAGAAACGTTCTCAACGCAGAGCCGGTGGATGTTTTTTTTTTATTATTGTTTGTTTGTTTGTTTTGTTCACTTTTCCGGGAGCAGCTATCATATTCTCGAAAAATGTGCACATCATTGTCCGGTAGCTTTTACCTATTGATTATTAGAAAAAAAAGATGAACTGACATCCTCTTCAGTGGAAAGCACATGGAATCAATTGTCTGGATCCTGCTTTCATGAGTACATTGTTGTCTGTAAAATGTGGTACCAACTACTCTTTCTGTTCACAATAAAGTATAGGCCTATGTATTTTCGGCGGAAATTGCAACCAAAGGTTGCCTCTGTGTGATCTTTCTTTGGCATCTGGTCACCCTGAAGGTCACCTGGGGGTAACCAGAGGCGACGGACCAGATGCCATTATTCATTATTTTCTCTGGGAGCCTACCCGCTTCGAAAAGAATTTTTGTCATTAGAAGATAAAAATGAGGCATGCATAGTAAATAATATAACAAATGATTCGTTTTGCTGCTTCCTCTTTTTTGGAAGCCTTTTGTGAAAAGTTTTCAATTCAATTCCAACATTAGAAATTTGACATCACCGTGAATCTACTGAAACACTAACAATCTATTTAAAAAATTGAAAGGAACTCCGTAACGGAGAGAATAAGAAATTTCATAAAGAAACTAACTGAATCCTCGAAAAGATTGCATTTTTGCTTCTAGTCTTAATCAAGTTTGAAAGCAATTTACACTTCAATAAAATTCTCTGAAAAATAACTCTATGACATTTAGCTCACGAATCCCATTCCGTAGACTGAAAAGACTGATTCATTCCATAGAAATGATTGGAAAATAACCTTACTCTTATGTGGCTGTTTGATTTGCAGCGTTGTGGCAATCTTTCCTATTTCTATGATCCGGAAGACAATGTCTTCCATAAGAAGTTTTGAATGTTAAAATAAATATACTGATTAACTGTTCAAGAGGAAGAAAGGAAGACTCCTTGCTATTTTGAATGCAACTTACTTTCTAAAGAATAAAAGATCATGACATAGTTGATTGCTGGGAAGGAACTAGCGAATCTTTTACTGAATAAGAAACAGACTAAGAACTTATATATTATACGCTTCTTAATATACAGGGTGTCTGGGCTAAATTTATCCAAAAGTTGTGTCTTATTTTACAGGAACTATTCATTCGAATTGGAAAAAAAATTCGAATACAAAGAACATCTCACCAAGATTTAATATCAATAGATTTCGATGTGTGCACTTTTTGTAGCACGAGAAAAGTCTAAATGGTTATCCAATGATATGACTAAATGGTAAGACTTTTTACAGGAGGATAAGATACGTCTTTATATACGAAAAGATAGAAACGTGCTTAAGAAATACAGACGCTGTACCTTGCTTTTCATGAAGCTGAAAATATTTTTATGCCTCAGTACGAGCTGGTTTTTTGGTATGGGGGGGGGGGGGAGGGAATCAGCATAGGTGGACGTACGGACCTGCATATCATTCGGAATGGTACTTTGACGGCCCGAAGGTATGCAGACGAGATACTGAGACCTCATGTCATACCTTACGCTGCAGCCATTGGAGATTCCTTTGTTTTCCAGAATGATAATGCCAGACCGCATACAGCTCGTCTTGTGGAGAACATGCTTGAAGCTGAAATAATACAGCGTATGGAATGGCCAGCATGCTCTCCTGACCTGAATCCAATCGAGCATGTTTGGAATATTCTCGGACGACGCATTGCTACGAGACCAAGGCCTCCTTTTGCTCTCCGAGACTTGGAGATTGCACTTCTTGAGGAGTGGAACAGTATTCCCCAAAGTCTTATCGATAACATCATCACATCCATCGAAAACAGTTGTACAGCAGTCTTAGCTGTTCGAGGAGACCACACGCCATATTAAAAATCTTGCATCATTTCTAAACATTTTTTTTTATCGTTTACATGTAACCAAATTGTTGCCCTAAATTATCTTTTCGTGTTTTTTCCATATTTTCAAAGAATTAAAGCTTAATTACAAATTTTTTTACGTCTTTTTTTTCTGTATTGCGCATTGATACGCGTGTACTATCCATTTTATGCCAATACGTGGCTGTCTCGCACGGTTATCTTAATTTCTTTGCTTGCTCCCCTAATTTTATTGAGTAGTGTATATAAATAATTCACCACGTTAATATCCTGGAGGAACAGTTAACTTCATGTTATTCCTTGGTTTTCTTAACGTCTTTGCTTTCTTCCCTAATTTTTTTTAGCAGTGTATTTACATATATACACATATACATACATATATACACATATACATACATATATACACATATACATACATATATACACATATACATACATATATACACATATACATACATATATACATATATACATATATATACACATATATATACACATATACATACATATATACATACATATATACATACATATATACACATATACATACATATATGCACATATACATACATATATACACATATACACACATATACATACATATATACACATATACATATATAGATACACACACATATACATATATATATATACACACACATATACATACATATATACACATATACATACATGTGAGCACAGAGACACGGACACAGGCTCGATATGAAATATTTAATGATATCTAAATCTAGTCTAGGGGCAATATTTACAGAGGGGCAGCATTTACAGTTTGAAATTTAAAGGGGAAAGTTCCTCATGGCGGTCGCGTCTCTTGCTCAGTCATATCGTAACATCCGTTCAGCGGCGTTCTTCCATCGCGTCTCTGGCTAACTCCTCGCTTCGGCACAGAGGGCGCTATCGTTGGTTGAAGTCGGCGCGTGCGACATCTCCACATCGCACTCGGCTCATCCTGGCGGGACCGGACCTCCGGGACAGCAGGTATGTGGACAGAACACACAGTAACTTCAAAAAAAATAAATAAATAAATAAAAAGAGAGAGAAACGAAACCAGAAGGAATTTTCTTAGAAAATTCTCTCCACAAATACACCGACAATCGTTAAGTCGTTTGGACGGTCTCATTTGCATCAGTTGACATCAAAAACAATTTTTCATCACAGGTGTAACGCGGAAATGGAGTTGGCACCACATCAAAGCCAACATACAAGTCACGTGCAGGTAACATCATATTAGCAGCTTGTCGACGTCACGTTTTTCATCAAACATCACAAGTTCATCATGATTTGTTAACATCACAATTAAGAAAAAATCATTTTTTAATATCACGATTTAACAAACATTTCATCATCATTTGAGTTTAACATCCCAATTAAAAAAATAAGATGTCGTTCAATCAAACAGTTCAGAGTGTCTTAGTGAGATTCAGTTCAGAAATGAAATTTGAAAGGAATGAAGATTGTTTTTGAATAATATATGGAGTAAACATAAAAAGTACGTCACAAACACAAAGTAATGTTCAAATAATATAATGAAGGTACTATGACGACCATTTTTTCATATAATCACTGGCCATAGACGTTAGATTTGGTCCTTCATGTGACCCGACTTTTTCAACTTGGTATCTGTCATTCGGAAGCACTTTGTGAATTATATAGGGACAAAAAATCCTAGGTCGAAGTTTTTGTCCAGTGCCAAATTGTGTCCGTTGAATGGCTACAAGATCACCAATGTTATAAATCGATGGCGATTTGCGATGTTTATCAAAGTTTTTCTTGTTACTCGCTTGTAATTTCTCAATGTGTTTCTTTGTGTTGTAGAGTATTGCATTTCAACCCCTCCGTTAACAAAAGAAATTCTTCTATCTCGGCCTGAGACTCATCAAAAGATTTCCGACTTGGGTGGCAATATGCTGACAGCAATTTTCCTTTTGTTCATCCGATAGACTTGTTCCACAGGACCTTAGGGGACGTGGTCATTTTTCTTGATTTAGTCATCGCCACCGGGTGACGCCGCTGATATTTATTATAAATGACAGGATACCCCCCAGGTGCTTTCATTCATGAACTATCAATTGTTAAGCAGCATCCTGGAGGCGTCGCGTGCCTAAACAAAAGGACTCGTGCCTTTCGCATTTTACCGAAGCGGCCCTTTTGAGACTCTTTGAAGTGGCTTGGAGGACAAACTAAAAAGGCGGCCGCTTTAGACCCGGGGAAAATATTTCATTATCGCCCCAGGAAACCCATTTCCGTTGCTCACTTGTTCTAGATCGTTCGACTTTCTGGAGAGTGATGCAATATCCGGTGGAGGTCTTCTATAAAAAGAGAATGGACCCCTCAGTCGTGGCTTGCGTCTTTTCGTTCCTGACACGTAGCGGATCGAGTTTTAGGAGCAGCCGGGTTTGCCGCCCTTAGAGGTTGAGTCCCTTGTGACTGTTTGCAGCGACGATTTAGTTCCTGCAGGAGTAAACATACTCCGCTAATTTGTCGGAGACCAGTCTTCGTGGAAGGAGCCTTTGCTACCTTATTTTCCAGTGAGGAGTCCTTTCTCCTTAATTTAATATTTTCATCGCTACCGGGTGTGTGCAGTGGTCACCGCCGTTGATATTATTGGGGAGCCCTTTCCCGTCAGGAGAAGTGCCGTTTTTTCATCATTGAAGCAGAGCCAGTTCTGCTAGCTTAGCGGACTTCTGTGTTCTTACTCCGCCCCCACGCCGATTAAATCGAGTGTGATCACTTATGTTACGAAGTTCATCTTACATCTGTGCAGTGTACATATCTCATCATCATCAACTTTATTAATAAATTGCTTTTGTTTTGTTTATGTAATGAGTGATGTATACCTGGTGTGTTTAAATCATTTTCTGGTTGACACTACGAACCTCAGTTCGCTACAGTGTCAATACGTAGGTCGTTTCTGTCATTAATCAGAGAATCAAGATATTCTTCATTTAATATTTGTTTAATTTTAAGGTCTTCTTTGTTTTTCTATGCCAATTAAAAGTTCGAAGGGAGTATATTTGGTAGCATCAGTTAACTGTAATTCATCATCAAGTTCTTCAATTTGGTGTTTTTGCTCTTCCAACTTGCCTTCAAGAATACATTTAGGTTTCTCCAATTCTGAAGTCCTTTGACAATTAACTAATTCATCTAATTCACCTTGGAAATGTTTCTTAGTCTTTTCAATTTCTTCAACCTCTGGTTGTAATTTTTTCTTTGATTTATCCAGTTTTACGTGAACAATTTGCATATAATCTAATTTGTGGTGCAGTATACCAATATCTTTCGACATCGTCTTCTTTTGTTCTTCTGACAAAGCAAAAGTATATGCTTCCTCTTCAGCTTTCTTTTTATATTCTGCAACCTGGACATTGGCAATAGCTAACTTTTTCTCCAAGTTTTTTCTTGCTTCTACTGCTTCATCTAAGTTCTCGTGTAAACTTTCACGTTCACTTTCAAGCTTGCGTTTAGTCTTCTGTAGAGCAATTTTAGCTTTTTGCACTGAATCTAACTGTTCATTTAATTTTTCAATGGTAATTGTATGTTTCTGCTTTAAATTACGAATCTGGTTTTGGTTTGTAGCAGTTTCATCTTCCAAGTTCCTCTTTAGAATATTGAGTTCTTCCTCCAATTTAGTTCGCAAAGTTTGTTGTGTAGCTGTTGAATCCATAGATTCAAGAAGTTTGTTCCTCATAGCTTCTAAATCCTCACTTAAGTTTCTTCTCTGCTTTTCAGACATTGCCAAATCTTCTTGTAACTGAATCAATTGAGATTCCAAAACTTTTTGTTTCTTTTCAGCTTCTTTGGCTTGAGCATTCAGTTCATCCTGAACTAACCGAGATTCTTCCACTTTTCGCTGAAAATCTTTCAACTGACTCTGCAATGTTTCGAGTTGGTGGGTTTGGTCAGTAATCATTGTAGCCTCGCTACCTGAATCTTGAAGCCCATGAAGATCAACACTGTTTATCGTTATTGGATAAGACATATAATTAGTTGGTTAGGGACATGTAAGGCGTCATTAGATGGAGTAGTGTCCAAAGAATTTGCAGTTTTAGGACATTCTGAATGGATGTGTCCGAAATTTTGACAGCCATAACACCTTTTTCCGCGGTCTCGATTGTGACATTCAGAACTTTTGTGTCTTTGCATGCCGGAAGAGTAGCATGTAACCATAGGAGGGTGTCCACGAAAGAAATTGTCTTTTTTAACACTAGTTTTATCATTAAATTTCACAAATAGCTTGTTGTAATTACTGGACTTTTGTCTAGTTAAGTTGAGCAATTTTTCATAAGTTTTCAATTTATCTTTTAATGCACTAATGGTTTTACAATCATAAAGAAGGGTCGTATTAGAGGAAGTATCCGTAATTCCGCGTATAAAATATTCAATTACAGAGCTTTCATCAACGTTACATCTAGCACCGATTTGTCACAGCTCGACCAAATATTCTGACAGTGTCTCATGTGGTTTCAATTTGCGCTTTTGCAAGGCTTGGTGGATTTGAATGCTATTAATCGTATCGGAGAATTCATCCAAGAGAGTTTGTTTCAACTCATTCCACGAGTTAATACCACGAAAAGATCTTATCAAATTTAACGCGGAACCCGAAAGACATTTTTTCGCAAATATGACTTGATGGACAGGATTCTTAATCTCGTACAGTGAAAAAAATTCTTCTATTTCTAAAATGAAACTTTCAATAGGCACGTCGTCTTTTCCAGTAAACGGCCTAATTAATGCTACCAGTAGGGATGCGACATCGATGTCGATGTTTTCATTAAAACATCGATTTATTGAAGTCGATGTTTTTTCAAAATCGATGTTTTGTGCTCGATGTTTTACGTTGTCTCGATATTTATTTTTAATGAAAAAGTACCATAATAAAAAAAATTTACCACGTAGCATAATTTTCACACTCAGTAAATGTAAGACTGAATTCTGAAAAGGACGAATTTAAAAGGGGGAACGATTCCTTAACAAACAGACAAATGGCAATCAACAACCAATGAACCAATCAGAGCGCTTGGAATGTTCCTGACACTCTAGAACCTTCCGTGGGGTTTTATTTTATAAATAGCGGTATATACACGAGAGCAGCCATTTAAGTTTTTGTTTTGTTCTGGATTTATATTAGTTGACGTTAATATTATTAGTAAGATGCCTCCCAAAAGTACCGTTTGGAAATATTTTTGCAAAATCTCTGACAAATTGGCAAAGTGCAATATTTGCCTTAAGTCCCTCAAAACTTCTGGCAATACCACGAATTTATCTGGACATTTGAAGGCAAAATATGGCGATATTTACAATGAGAATTTTGAGTCATCAATGTAGCCCAAGGCAAAAACAACCAAGTTTTTGTCATTTGTGTCAGCCCAATCAGAGAGTAAAATTAAATCCCCCCCCCCTCCCCCACGACTAACCGAAGTAACATTAATGTTAGAGGTTACTAAACCAGTTTCAAAAAATGGATGTTTTAAACATCGATATTTAAAAACATCGATGGTTTTGGGGCGATGTTTTATTAGCATCGATGTTTTAATATTGAATATCGATGTTTCGAAACATCGATGTTTTGTTATCGATGTCGCATCCCTAGCTACCAGGTCTTTCAACGAAAAGGGGGAACGAAACGAATCTGTCGGACTATGCAATAAATTCTGTTTACTTTCGCTTTGTTCAGGGTCAAAATTCAATCGAGCTGGTGAATCAGCGTTTTTGGGCGAAAACGATTTTTCACTCACGTGTGTTATGTCTTCAAATGAACCGACATCTGACTCAGATTCCGAAGTGAGCCTTTCCAGCAGTGAAAAGTCACATAATGCATGTAAAATTGTATCTACACATTGCTTAATATCAGCTGAAAAATTTAAGGACAACAAGTTGCAGACAGACGTTAATTCTTGCAAGTTAAAATCATGAGAAAGTGATTTTTTCTTTTCGTCAATATCAAAAGTTAAAAGATCAAAACCAGAAAATTCACGTAAATGCTTACGATTCAACCGACCATCATCGGATCCAAAAATTGATGTAACAGTTTGACGCTTTTAGTGGAACCTTTTTTCAATGAGTCACGAATATGTGGAATTTCTTGCAAGGTTTTCATGATTTTAAGTTTAACCACACCAATATTATCATACGAAAATTTTCAAAACAATAGAATTTTATAGTTCAATATAACACAAGTTCTTCAAAATAGCACAAAAATTTTTTTTTTAAATAGCACAAATATTATGATGAGAAAAAACATCAAAATTCCTCAAAATAACACAAACTTTTAAATCTTCTAAAACATCAAAATTCTTCAAAACCATCAAAATGAACGTGTTATTCATCAAAATAAGTGCAAGTATTTGTTAATCAGTCAAAATTAGGGCAAATTTTTTTCATCCAGTGCGTTCAAATATACATATACATCAAACCGAAAGTGATCTCAGAACAGTTTGCAAGTACTTTGAAAAATTAATCACCGAAAACGAAAGTACTCACAGAATGGATCAGGACAATATCATTATATGTAGAGGCATTTAAACAGCATCAAGACAGCAGGAACCACAGGAGTATCCAGTTTCACTAGATGTTGAGGCTCCAAAACAAAATCGAAATTTCTCGGGAAAGATCGGTCGAGCACCCATGTGAGCACAGAGACACGGACACAGGCTCGATATGAAACATTTAATGATATCTAAATCTAGTCTAGGGGCAATATTTACAGAGGGGCAGCATTTACAGTTTGAAATTTAAGGGGGAAAAGTTCCTCATGACGGTCGCGTCTTTTGCTCAGTCATATCGCAACATCCGTTCAGCGGCGTTCTTCCATCGCGTCACTGGCTAACTCCTCGCTTCGCCACAGAGGGCGCTATCGTTGGTTGAAGTCGGCGCGTGCGACATCTCCACATCGCATACATATTTTTGTCCTTTTTATCCCAAATACAGGGCCTCTCTTGAATTAGTTCCCTCAACACTGTGATATCGAATTTGAAAGATATGCTGAATATTACTAATACAACTAATAACCAGAACTTTCTACAGCAATCGTACAAATCAACAGAGCTAGCACAACAGCAGCACGTGTACCTATGTCGGACGATTCGATGAGAAGAGCAGGTGTTTTCCGACAGAAATGGCCCGATAAACGATATCGGCTTATCGCTGACGACATAATCGGCATCGAATCGGTTGGTGAAAAAGCGCGTAGGTAGGGTAGGTGGGGGCAAAGGTTCGCATGGGGCAAAGGTTCGCACATACATTTTAAAATGACCGGGAAGAGTTTTAGGAAGAATAGGGTAGGCAATGCATTCCTCTACTTCCAGTCAGTTGCCTCGTAAAAAATGTTGGAGTTAAGACCCCCTTTTGCAGAGAAAATGAGGTAAGTTTATTTTCGTCTCTTTTAATGTAATTTTTTGCAACTTTTGAGTAATTTTGAGCATCACTCAAACTCACGAACTGTTTTGGGCTTATTTTCGCATGTTAGGGTAGTAAATAACCTTTCAAATCCTACCTTAAGTTTTGGGTTAACTCAAATACAATAGCGTCCATTCTGTAGAAACAGAACCAGCACGAAATGGGGTAAAGGTTCGCAGTGCAAACCTTTGCCCCATCTGCAAACCTTTGCCGCTCTAACTATTAACATTTGTTTCATGTCCTCTTTTCATTAGGAATCCTTATTAACAACGACTTTTATTATTAATGGGAATTCACATTTTTGTAATTTGAAAAAAAATTATGGTTTTTGATAAAAACTGCCTGTTTTTAATCAGAAAATTTTTTGTAAAATGCTTGAAAATCCATAAATTAAAAATAAAATAAATTAGTACAACACAAAAATAAAATAGCTCTGAACAAAGACCTATTTTACAAGATAAAAGAATTAAATGTTGTTACAAGACATAAGCTTCGAAGGTCTGGTTAGGGAAAAAAGCTCTAAATGAGTAATTTCCAGATTTGCAAGTCTTTGAAATGCTCCTTGCGTCACAATTTTTGACGAAATTTTATTAACTTTATTACAAAGACTCCTCTTATACATTAAAATAAAGTTATGTATCCATTTCAGGTTTCGACATCATTCAGATTATCAAAGTTTAACTTAAGCGTGGAAAAGTACAAAAATTTCACGAGAATTCAGAGTACAAGCATAAAAATATTTCCTAAAAATTAATTATTCAACGAAAGCACAAATCAAAACATAACCCTGATCAAAATGTATAAGCAATCTAAATGCAAAATTAAGGATAAGACTAAAAATTGGATCGCAAGGAGCATTTTAAAAAACATAATAAAAATTTCAATTTTTTAAATATAAAAAATAAAATTTTAAATATTTATAAAATTTTATAAGGTGTTTGAAATAGTTTTACTTTAATGAATATTTATGCCCAATTTCATATCTCTGAGGTAAAAATTTCAAAAATTGCTTTGTAATGTCCCCCATCCCCTTAATTTGCTTAATTTTTACGGGTTTTAAAAGAATGAGTAAAGCCCAAGATATGATATAACGATAGTGTTAATAGTTGTGTGATGGCGGCGGGCCCTCTGCTTAACCCCCGGTATATTAGATATAAAATTTGGTGAAGTTTCTTTTCAGTTTTGAATGTTTACCAGAGGCGAGTCCAGGTAATCAATCAAGAGGCGTGCCAGCTCTCTGGTAAACAGATGACAACCAGGACCGGATGTGCAAATGGTTTGCTGGAGGTGTTTCCGAAGGTATGCAGGGGAACCGGTTTTGGACTGGTGTTCGTCTGTGGAGGAGAGAGCAAGCTAGCGTGGTGACAGGACAGAGAGAGAGAGACAGTGGTCCGGTGTGGACGGTTCTCGATTTTGTCTCGGACCAGCGTTGTACGTGTGCAGGGAAGCCACGTGGAGGCGACTGTGATTTGTTTGGCGGAGCGCCTTACAAAGGTGAATTAATTGATTTGGCTGGAGGCCATGCATGCACTGGAGGTGCAAAACTCATATGGAGTTAATGTAAATGTGTAAATACGTTAAAGAATAAAGGTGCTTGTTTTACGTTCCTTAATCCAGCGTATTCTCGGTGATTTCTGAGGGAACCGGGTGGCTAGGAATTAGCCATAGTTCGGCGCGCTATCGAAATAGACTGGGCAGTGAAGACGAATTGCACCCAGTATATGATAGCTGGTGGCAGCGGAGGAATTCTACGTATGTGTTTGGGAAATACGTGAGGATCCACGGAGGAGGTGAAGCAGTGGCGGTACTGGCGAGGATAGCCAAGGGAATCCGCCGATGCAAGCAGTCAACTAGAACCTGCGGAAAATACTAGCAGCCGAGACGTGTAGCCAGACGGAATTTGTTCAGAAGTGGAACCTGTGCAAGAAAATTCGATCAGCGTGTACAGCTGGATGCGACAGCAGGAAAGGTAAGCTCATTTGAAATCTTCCAAAGAGGTCTGTGCGATAATTGTCGAGGGGTAGTAAATTGTGGGGTTGGAATTAGTGACTGGTTGGAATTAGTCTAATAATTCAGGGGATTTAGAAAGATAATTTCAACGCTTCTTTGAGAAGTCCGAAAGTTAAACCAGTGAAGGTTTAGTGAAAATTTGTTCGAGAAGAACAGGTGTGAAATCCTGATAGAGATCGGGTAAATGTAGTAGTCTTAGTAGACATTAGTAGTTAGTTTTTTCTAAAAGAGATTTTGGTTAATCAAAACTTTGTGAGTAAATCCACAGGGAATCTCACGGGCACGTGTTGTGCGGAAAAATAGAAGAAAAGTGTTTTCTTTTGGGTTTAATAAATAGAAAGTGTTTAATGAATTGAATTTGTGCGAGTGTTTGTAGGAAACCGCACAGTGCCTTGGTGCACAGGAAAGTACTCAGTGTGGGACAAAACGCTGATTTGAAATAGTATATTTGTATTAGTGTTATTCTAGAAGTGTATAAGCAATTTGAGTGTTTTATGCTCTAAGATAATGTGATACATATGTGTTTCTTTTAAATGTTTGATAATATATTGTGATATATGTTCTAGCTATTGTTATGTAATTTGATAGGATTGCTTGTGATTAATTGTACCAGTTTATGTGTATAAGTGAAAACTCAAAGGTGACAATATTTAGTGTCGTTATATCTAGTACCTGTCCTATATTTCTGTGTTAAGTAGGGCAAGTGAAATTACATGTGTATTTCTGTGAGTGTATTGAGTGTACGGCATTAGGTTAGAAATAAGATATTGTGATTTCTGTGAATACGGTGGTAAATATTTTAGTTTGGAAAAATGGAAGTTCTTCTAATTAGACAGACTAAAATTGTTCTTGTGGCTTTGGCCGATAATTTGGACGTTGAGGCGTCGATAAATGATAAAAAAATAGTAATTGTCCGACGAATCATGGCAGCGGAAAATTACAGTGAAGTAAGGACTAAGGCGGGTCTAGAAGGAATTCTAGAACAGATTAAATTAGATCGCGAAGAGAAGGATAAGCAGATGAATAGGGCCTATGAATTAGCTTTGATAAGAAAGAGAGAAAGTTTAGACGTTAGTCAGAAAGCCATAATAGACAATATTTTCGAGGTTTTCGAGTCGAATAAAGAATTCTTTGTGAGACATGATAAAGGAATCTTCGAGAGACTAGAATACGACCTAGACTGTGAGGCGAAATATGCTTTTGTTCAATCAACTAGAATTATAAAAGAAGAGGAATTGGAGTACCTGAGGGTAAAATTACAGTCTGTAAATTCCTATAGAGAAAGTAGAGGTTTAATAAGGAAGGCCGGAGTCACTAAAATTGAGAAAAGTGTCGAAAGTCAAATTGAGGGAAAAATTTGCGTAGAGCAAAAGGTTAAATCTCTGGGTAGAGAAAAAAATGTAGAGAATGTGTTGGGAAATTTCAGCGAGGTGGAAGCTGTGAATTTCGGAAGCGCGAGTACTCGAGGCAAAATTAAAAATAAGGAATTCTGTAGCCAGTTGGTTGCCGGAGATACTTTGAGCAGTTCGAGGGAAGTGTGGGAAAATAAGGAAACCGTTGTAATTGAGCAAGCAAGCTTAAATTCGGGTGTAGAAAATCGAAGTGAAATAGATAACTCGCTCTGCAAATCCGTGAATGTAGAGACAGTGGGGAAAATGAATGTAGATTTGTGTGAGGAAACTAGCCCAGATAGGAGGGAAATAGATAACTCGCTCTGCAGATTAACGCATGTAGAGACATGTGGGAAAATGAATGTAGGTTTGTGTGAAGAAAGTAGCCTAGATAAAAGAGAAATATTGTCTCAAAGCGACTCTAACATTTGTGAGCTCGAAGTGAGAAAAGTTAGTTTCGTTGGGTCAGCCGATGTTTTAGGGGATTTGAATCTCGCGTTTTGTGTAACTGACCGCACACACAGGGGGATGGACCTTTGTCCGCGAGTCCATTCATCAGGTTCTTTACAAGTGGAAGGGACTATAAGTGCATGTCAGGCTGTGATGAATGTAGTCGAAAAAGTTGAGCCGAGAGACGGTTTAGAATTTGCTCCCCAGGGAATAGACAATGGCATTCGGGAAAACACGGACCGCGAAAGGGCCGAAAGTTCGTCTAAAATGGATGGTCAGATTTTGACGGAATTTAGGGGAAACCTAAACAATGCGGCTGAGGGGGAGAGAATCCCTGTAGAAAATAGAAGGACGGGGTTTCCGAGTAGAAACATTTTGAGAGGGAGGTTACCTAAGATTGGGATACTCCATTGTAAAGAGTTCAAAGGGAAATTACATCCGGTAGTGATAAGGACTAAACAGCGTCGCGAAAAGGCGAGTGGAATAAAGTGCAAGAAAGCAAAGTTTAAAATGTTTTGGGGCTTGAGCAAAACTAGGGGGAAAGGTCCGTTGTCTAGAAAGAAACCGAATTGCGTAAAGCATAGTCAAAAGACGGGACGCCAGGGTTTTGTCAAGTTCAAGAAGAAATTTAGGGGAAGACGACATTCTGTTAAATTCAAAATGAAAATGGGTACGAAATACTCAGAAGGGCAGCCTAGCAATTTCGGGAGACTGATGAAAAACCGAAAGTTGCAAATATTCGCGAGGGCGAAGATTAATAGACAGGATGAATTTAGGGGATCGTGTGACAGGGTTTCCACGAAAATTCAGCGTAAGCGGGATGCTACGAGGAGGGTTAACTCTAAATTTAAAGAAATCAAGTTTGGGAAAATTTAAATTCTCAGTTGAGATTTTGAGGGTCAAGGGAGAATTTAAATGCTGCGTGAAACAGTGACCCAGAATTGTATGTGTTGTAATTATGTGTATTGGTTTTTTTTTGTATGATTTTATACCAGAATGTTGAATTGAGTAAATTGTAGTGTATAATATTTTATGTGATGATTTTTGTGAAATTTAAAGTGCATATATGTTGGTAAAACGTGACCATATAGTTTAAGAATGAATTTAAGCAAATTATGTGTAATTCCATGGTAGTTATGATCAATTAGTAGAATGATTTTCTTTTGGTGAAAGGTCCTATGGCGCTTTTTGTGTAAGCCGGTGGAAGGCCTCAGAAAGACTGTCATTAATGTACTGCAATGCAATTTTGTTCTTGTTACAAAAAGAACCAAACGAGTTAGTTTGTTATGACTATGTCAGGAGATGACGTTAAAAACACATAATGAAATTGTGGAATCCTAGTGTAGAAATAAACGTGGGCTCAACTGTGAGTTTCGGTTTCCTGGCCAATCGAGTGGAAAGAAGCTGATTGAGTCGCGCGTTTGGATAGGAGAAATTATGTTCCGTGGGTTACAGGACCAACTGAATGTCGAATAGTTAATGATCTTGTAATGCCGAATGTTTAATGAAATAGTAAGAATTGCATAACTAATATTTAGTAAGAAATATAGGTTTAATTTTGTCCACTATATTTGGTAATCGTTATCCACGATGATGTGTTTTGGCTTTAAGAGAAGTTTACAGAGCAATTGTGAAATTTTTAATTGGTTAACGTTGTGATCAATGTATGTTGTGTTAACTGTGTTTCTTTGAGTAATGTTTCTTTGTTTAATGTGTCTTTGAGTTTTAGTAACTTTTGTTTCGTGTTATTGCAACTAGGTTAAGATACAGTCGATAATTGAAATATGGTCAAAATTGTGGTAATGTTTGTAATTAGGTTAAGATTAGAGTAATGTATTGTTGTAGTACCTATGCTAAAATATGTTAAATGAAAGTGCTTAATGTGTTGGCGGATAGAAGCTAAACAGGTTAGGGTACGTTGTCGGCTATGACTGGCCGAAAGGTACGGGTGCTAACGCCCTTAAGGTATCCGTACACCTTCGGGGGTGATTTTTTGAAATTTTTTGAATTTTGTCTTTTTATCTATTTTTTATAATGACATTTAAGTTAAAACTTGAAAAAATATATATATAATTTAGCTGTTACATTAAAATAATTTTTTAAGGGGGAAAAACTGGAAAAAATTGGTTAAAATTTGACAATCCGCATTGCATGGTAACTCAAAAACAAACAAATATATTACCATTTTATAAATTGCAAAATGAAGATAATAACTGTCTGTGGGGAATAGTCTATTCACAAGATTGAACTATGTATACCTCAAAGTTTATAGCACTTAAAGTACTGATGTTCATAAAAATCACTTAAAATTCATTGTCACTTGCAATTTATACCAATGTAAACAAAAAACTAATCAATCTGCAATCATGAGCATACTCTATTCCCTTTATAAATATATATAGATAAAGTATACAAAATTTTAAGGCATTTTAAGCGTAACTTTTTATAATAGGAGGTATTGCGTTAAGAGAAACGATGAAAAAATTCATTTTGAGAAAACGCTAAAAATAACTTTATAACACATTTCTTACATTAAAAATAATTATTTTCGTATTAAAATCCACCATATTTATAAACTTCAACCTCTTGGCTTTCTGCAACACTTATTTTTTTTTACCTAAGTGCTCTGAGAATTTTCCTGCGTCTCTTTGAAGCAGGAACAGAATGACGTATTGAATCATTCTTTCTAACGTTGTCTAAATGGTTGTAGGCTTGCAACGTAAAAAATCCTGGATAACTAATATCCAACTTGTTAAAAACATTCAGACAACCTTTATATCCATCATTAAATTGCAATACTGCATCATACGCACCAAGTTTCATTGTTTTCAAACAAACAAATATCTCTTTTGGTAATTATTGTCATATTATGCCATTCAGGCATTCGTTTGCATTTTGAGTTTTACCGTGGAGACACTTGCTCAAGAGTTCTCTTGAGCACAAATCTAAGTATACTGGATTTATAGCATTCAATACCTTTTTTGGTAGACCAGCATACTTTTCTTTAAAATAATTTTTTTAGGAGGAAAAACTGGAAAAAATTGGTAAAAATTTGACATTCCGCATTGCATGGTAACTCATTCCGCATTGTATGGTAACTCAAAAACAAACAAATATATTACCATTTTATAAATAACCCAATGAAGATAATAACTGTCTGTGGGGAATAGTCTACTCTCAAGATTGAACTATGTGTACCTCAAAGTTTGTAGCACTTAAAGTACTGATGTTCATAAAAATCACTTAAAATTCATTGTTACTTGCAATTTATACCAATGTAAACAAAAAAAACTAATCAATTTGCAATCATGAGCATACACTATTCCCTTTATAAATATATATAGATAAAGTATGCAAAATTTTAAGGCATTTTATGTGTAACTTTTTATAATAGGATGTATTGCGTTAAGAGAAACGATGAAAAAATTCATTTTGAGAAAACACTAAAAATAACTTTATAACACATTTCTTACTTTAAAAATAATTATTTTCATATTAAAATCTACCAGATTTATAAACTTCTCCCTCTTGGCTTTCTGCAACACTTATTTTTTTTTCCTAAGGGCTCTAAGAATTTTCCTGCGTCTCTTTGACGCAGGAACAGAATGACGTATGGAATCATTTTTTCTAATGTTGTCTAAATGGTTGTAGGCTTGCAATGTAAAAAATCCTGGATAACTAATATCCAACTTATTTAAAACATTCAGACAACCTTTGTATCCATCATTAAATTGCAATACTGCATCATACGCTCCAAGTTTCATTGTTTTCAGACAAACAAATACCTCTTTTGGTAATCGTTGCCATATTATGACATTCAGGCATTCATTTACATTTTGAGTTTTACTTTGGAGACATTTACTCAAGAGTTCTCTTGAGCACAAATCTAAGTATACTGGCTTTACAGCATTCAATACCTCTTTTGGTAGACCAGCATACTTATCTTTAACAGATGTTCCGCATGCCAGTGCTCGCTGAAAGAAGCACCAGCTGTCTTTGCCCAGAGGACACTGCCCATGCATATGTTTTCGTGAACTGGATGCACAGTGGAATAATGCTGCAATAACATTTTGCTGCATTGCATTTAGGTTACCAGTATTGTTACGTATAGCAATTCCATAGTAGTTCTGAAGTCTGTCTATAAATGTATCGGTCAGTTTCCCTTTTCCAGACAGACCCTTGGTTTTTGATTTTAATTTTCGCAGGCGGGACCCAACACGCTTTTGAATATGGCCTATACATTCAAATTTTGTGACACTGTTTTCACCGTATGTGTCTTTTACGCTTATGAATCCTTTGGAATCGCCATCACCATAATATTCAGTATACTGAAGCTGGCGTCTGTTTTCAGACCTTGAGAATATACGTGATGCACCAACGATTTCCATTTTTGACGCTGAGCCTTGAAAGTTACACTGGCATACATGATCAGCTTTCAATGACTCGTATTCCAGGTTTTTAGCCATCTTTTCTAGCTTTTTACATGTTGGACAGTATGATGACATGACCTCCAGATCCAATACTTTTCCAGTGTCGATGGAAATTGCTGCAACACATCCGTTTAAAGAAGTATAGCCTCTCCGCTGCCATGTACCATCCACTGAAACTCCACATTTCACAATTTCTTTGCCAAGATTTTCCTGCTTCTTCACTATGTCAGTTGCAGCCTTTTTCATAGAGTCCTCTGCTACTTCAGAAACAACTTTCAACAGTTTTTGTTCATGAGAAGTATATGCAGTTTTGGTCAATCTAGGTAAATTCAGAGTTGCACATAATTTATAAGCAGCTGAAAATCCTTTACCTATTTGGCGCATACCATATACTAGTCTCGTATTTACTTCAGGGAAATTTACCTGTTTTTTAGAAGAGGCAAAACCCTTCTGAAACTCACACCCTTCACAACTCAAAAGGAAATGAGAACATAATCCATATCTAGTTTCTTCTTTAAAAACTAGCTTCTCAGAATAGCACATTGGGCAGCAGAGTTCGGAAAAAACACTGGAAAGAATATCTAAATCAAAAATTCTATTTCCAGACATCGCTCCATTAGTTTTATCCGAGTCTAAAACAGTATCAACTTTAGACTTTGTACAACTCGCAGTGCTTTGTACACACTCATCTACATCATCGTTTTTGACATTTTTTGTAAAACGATTTCCATAAAACTTGCGTTTTCGACTTCTTCCTATACTTTTACCCATTTTTACCAGAGAAAAGTAAAAACTAAGTAAATTTAAAAACTTTAAAAAGAAAATAAAAACAACGCGGCAAATCTGCAGATATGTAAACAATCGCTTTTGAAATATAAGTTTGTTGCCAAGTTTAGGAATACAAGAGTGAAAATTATGTTGCCAGATATGTTTACAAATATTTATAAATCCCTTGATTTTTATTTCCAAGTATTTCCTTTGACGCATAACTCAATTTCAGCGTTAAATCTAAAAAAAGAACGATGTAAACAAACATTTTAGCTTACTTCCGGTTTGCAGAATGATACTTCCGGTTGTAAAATTCTGCAACATGTAATATTTAAATTGCTGTAATTCGGCTTCTAATTAAGATAGAAGCATAATTCAAACGGAATTTGAAAGATAAAAGATTGGACTTTAATGTTATTGCAAAAAACAAAAAACGATATTTTGACCGAAAATGCCGTTTTAAAGGTGTACGGGTACCTTAAGTTTATAATTGAACCGAGAAGGTTATTTGCAGATAGAATGGCCTTGAGGCTATGTTTTTGTTGTTTTCAGTATGAAATTGTTAACGTAAGTTTTTTAGTGCATTATGAGTATTTTGTTTGTCTTAATCATGTATGAATTTATTATGTGTTTAGCTAATGTAATATCAGTGTAATGATTATCTGCATCTCTTACTGGAAATTGAATTGAGGTTTTTCACTCTCGAAAAGAATTCGGAGTGCAGGTTTAGGAATGATGTGTCCCAGACTGAGTGCAGTTTAGGGCATTTTCGAGGGAAATTTCTAAAGTAGGCGGAAATTGACTCTAGGAAGTTAGGGCTGAAGAAAGCCAAATGGTATTGACCTCTTTGGAAATGTTTCGTGTGGGCATACCTAAAGGGACCTACCGAACTTTCCATTAGACTTTTTTATGTATAATAAAGCCTTTAAAGGGGGGAGGAGCTGTGATGGCGGCGGGCCCTCTGCTTAACCCCCGGTATATTAGATATAAAATTTGGTGAAGTTTCTTTTCAGTTTTGAATGTTTACCAGAGGCGAGTCCAGGTAATCAATCAAGAGGCGTGCCAGCTCTCTGGTAAACAGATGACAACCAGGACCGGATGTGCAAATGGTTTGCTGGAGGTGTTTCCGAAGGTATGCAGGGGAACCGGTTTTGGACTGGTGTTCGTCTGTGGAGGAGAGAGCAAGCTAGCGTGGTGACAGGACAGAGAGAGAGAGACAGTGGTCCGGTGTGGACGGTTCTCGATTTTGTCTCGGACCAGCGTTGTACGTGTGCAGGGAAGCCACGTGGAGGCGACTGTGATTTGTTTGGCGGAGCGCCTTACAAAGGTGAATTAATTGATTTGGCTGGAGGCCATGCATGCACTGGAGGTGCAAAACTCATATGGAGTTAATGTAAATGTGTAAATACGTTAAAGAATAAAGGTGCTTGTTTTACGTTCCTTAATCCAGCGTATTCTCGGTGATTTCTGAGGGAACCGGGTGGCTAGGAATTAGCCATAGTTCGGCGCGCTATCGAAATAGACTGGGCAGTGAAGACGAATTGCACCCAGTATATGATAGTTGATATTTTAATTGGAAGTTCTTTAGTTTAAGAAAAAAAATTATTGGGATTAACCCCTTTTCATTTTGTGAATTTCTTTGTTAGATTCATCTTTCTGTGTTAATAGTTGATATATCATTTTGAAGTTATTTAGTTTAAGAAAAAATTTATTGAGATTAACCTGTTCAATTTGTGATTTTCCATATATGTAACACCTTTAAAAAGATTACAAAATGTGAAATAAAATTATTTAGACAACTCTTTTTGTGATTTTCGATGCCTATCCAGTAAGAAACCAACGAGTGGGGTAAAGGTTCGCAAACAGGTGTTTTGGTAAAATAAAAAATTCGGTGACTAAATATTTCGGGAAAAAATTCATTATTTTATAAAAGGTAGAGGGGATACCCAACTACAATACAAGTGACTTTTTGGGGAGATAGGATCTAACGGAGACCCGTAAGAAACCCAAAACTCAAAACTGCAAACCTTTGCCCCCACCTACCCTATATTAATGCATTTTGCCTGCATCGATATCGGCTCACGACAATCGTGTACGTTTTATCGTTGTCGTGTCGGTAAATGAAAAAGCGCCCTTAGATCCCTCTTCCGGGATAGGAGGTGCGAGAACTTAACGACTCGCAGCCACAAGGAAAAGACCTATCCGTCATATGCCCAGTTCCACGCATCAACTCATTATCACCGCGCTGAGGACTTCATTCGCTTCACGGATTGGCACTTCGTACATCGAGCAAGGCTGGGGCTGGTCCCGCTTAATGCGCATAGCCACACGGCCAATCCGGAAGCTCAGGGCTGTCACCGCAGTAGAGCTTCGCCTCCGAAACCCTGCCCTACGTACTCGGGCCAGATTCACTTCTTTAGGCCAGAAAGTAAGTCTGTCTTTCACTTGCATGTCAAACAATTTATAATTACAAAATGATTTTATTTTAAAATTTTTCTTTCTTTTCCAGTTTTGAATAAAAGTAGAATGAGAAACAGAAAGAGCTCGGGGTCCCTGCGAAACAGTGCTGATGATGTGGTCTTAATGATGAGAAAACAAAACTCCATTCTCTCATTAATTGCTGAAACAAGTTCAGCACGAGTCGAGGAAGCTAGAAAGCAAACTGAGGAAGCTAGAAAGCAAACGGAAGAGGCAAGAAGGCAGACTAATATTATGGAAAAAATTTTAGAATATATAAAAAGTACTAAATAATATTTTGCAAACTTTGCAAGACTGTCTGTCATGTCATTTATTTTTATGTGTATCATACTTTCTGTAATTTAGTAAAATAAAGCACACTGTTTGTTAAACTAAAAAGTGGACATTTTTTGAAAACTGTGTTGACTTCAGCTTTAATTCTGATTTGTTATAATTACAGGAATAAGTTTTTCAGTATTTTTTTAACAAAAAACAATTTAATGGTATGGGGACACCTTCGGAGAAGATTTTTTAAAAATCTTTTGAATTTTTGCTTTAAATAAATTTTAATGATTATTTACACCTAGAAACTTGTAAAAATAGAAAAAAAAATCAGATGTAGAATCAAAAATATTTTTTTATAGGGAAATTTACATAAAATTTAGAACAAAAAGGCATTTAAGCCAAACATCATAGCTTATAAATAAACCTGAAATACTCAAAAAATGTATCAAGATTTGCCCTACAAAACCATTAGAAAAAAAAATATCGACCTGTAATCATGAGAAAAGTCTGTTGCTTTGACAGATATTTGTAAAACATAGCTATAAAATTTCAAAACATTTGAAACATATTTTTTTATATAGTGTTTCGGGTATGATAAAATAAGAGAAATTTACATTTTGAGAAAACTGCAAAATTAACTTTTACCTTACTTTTTTGCATTATAAACAACAAATTGCACATTAAAATGCTCCCATTTTGTAAAATTACCCTTCTTTACTTTTTGAAACAGTAATTTTTTTCTTTCTAGCTGCTCTCAGGAATTTCATGCGTGTCTTTGATTTAATTTGACTTTGACATATTGAGTTATGAATTCTTTTTCATTTTAGTGAAAACTTTTTCATTTTAGTGAAATCCATCACTGAATTGTGTAACGGCATCATATGCTCTAAATTTCATAGTTTTAAGACATACAAATACGTCTTTCGGTAATCTTTGCCATATGATACCATTCAGACTCATTCGCATTTTATGTCTTGCCATGAAGACACTTACTCAAGAGTTCTCTTGTGCATAATTCTAAATATGTTGTTTTAATGGAATTTAATACAGCATTCGATCAGCCTTAGTTTTTTGTTTTATGTGTAGTTCCTTGGGCTATTGCCCACTGAAATGAACACCAGCTATCAATCCTTAAAGGACACTGCCCATGCATAGGGTTATTTGTGCTTGAAGCACAGTGAAAAAGTGCAGCTATGACATTTTGTTGCATTCTTGAAGTACTTTTTGACATTTTTGTTGAAAAAAAACTAAAAATATCGAGAAAAATGGATTTAGTGACTCAAATCAAAAAGTTGATGATAACCATTAATAAAAAATTATTTATTTATAATACCATTTCAAGCATATAGGGATAACATGAATAAAAATTATTTGTTTCATAAAGAGGTGACAATATTGCCAAACTAAAATGTGGAATTGATATTTTTTAAATTGGGATAATTAAAATTAACAGAGCAATTGATTATATAAAAATTGTTACATTTAACTCCTATCATTAGTATTAAGATTAATGGTTAGAACAATTAAGTGTATTAAGAGCATTGTGTCTAATATTATAAAAATTTTGCTATAACCCAAAAGAATTATTATAATGATCACTATGTTAAATTGCTGGATGGCCCTGCTGTAGAGGGTTGAATTGTGAAAATTATTTTAAATTGACTTAAAGTCACTGTAAAAGCAACCTGAAACAAGAATTACCTAAAAAGGAACATAAGGCAAACTACGAGGCAATTGAATGACATGACAAAATCTTACAATAGAAATAATGATTTATTAACACAAGACACAATTTCCTCTCATCATTCTTTACTATTACAAGACTCATTATAAAAAAATTATTTACTCATATAGACTCATAAAAAAAAAATTACTAAAATTTACTACTAAATGAAAAATAAAATGCATATATTACACTATCTGGCCAAAAGTATCCGGACGCCCAGTGGTATGGACTCTGAGAGTTCTGAGGCATATATTAATATGATGTTGGTTCTCCTTTTGCATCGATGACAACCTGTACACGTCTGGGGAGACTTTCCACCAGTTTTCACAGTGGATTTTGGCTTCTGTAGAATGTCCGAAATTGCACGAACTGATTTCCCACAAAGGTGGCATCCTACTATAATGCCATGATCAAAGTCACTTGGGCTCCTTTATCTTATTCACAAACACAAATGTGACCTGACAAACCACTACCAACGCTTTAGGTTAAGCTTTCGGTTAAGCATCAAATTATGTCACCTGCCAGATTCACTTCTTTAGGGAGATGACCGGATACTTTTGGCCAGATAGTGTATTACCCCACCTCCCAAAAAATTATAATGCCAGAGCTATTTGTTTTCTTTGCCGCTGGGCTGTAATTTGTAAATTCGGCATATTATATACCGAATTCACCTGATCCTCCTCTTCTTGATCATCATCATCACTCATGATTTCATCATCCAGTATCAAATTGTGTTGTAGGAATAAATTATGCAATATAATACAAGTATTTATGATATATGATGCATGTGTGGGATCATAATTTAAAACCCGGTGCCTTAACAGACACCTAAATCGAGATTTAAGAACACCATTGCATCTCTCGATTACATTGTGAGCAGAGGCATGTTTGGTGTTAAATGTCTCTTCGTCTGGCGAAGCAGGGTCCAGAAATGGTGTCATTAACCATGGCTCCAGAGGATAACCGCTATCACCTGAAATGTTAAATTAATTACATAGCAATTACAAAAGGTTATACATGAAAGAAAAGTTAGTTTGCTAGAGATATTACAGTTTGCAACATTGAGGATAACAGCCAAATTAACACAGAAGAAATTATGACAATAATTGTTCCTTAGTACATATTAAATTTTCAAAATAACTTATGTTGATCACGTTTTAATATCAGAAGTTCACTATTTACATACCTAATAGCCACGCACTGTTTCCATTCTCTTGCTGGCTCCTTATATGCGATTTGATGCCACTATGCCGCCATACAAATGCGTCGTGGACACTCCCAGGGTATCTGGTGCTACAAGCCCTTATTTTTAGAGTATCATCCGAAATCTATAGAAAATTAAATACATTGGACCAATTATATTTTCAATGAAAGAAATCATGATAGTTTTTGAAAATCTTGAGAGCTTTATGATAATTATTATAATTTTTTTCTCTTTAATAAAAGAATCATTTTATTAAAAATTATAAAAATTCTGTTATGCTGAAATATATTTGAAAGTTTAACTTACCAGCTGAACATTGATGGAGTAAAAACCTTTTCTGTTGAGATAAGATAGGGACATCCGCTCTGAATCGTCAGTTGGCTGCATTAAGCCCTGGTTTCCTAGAGCGACGTCGGCGGCGAGCGCCTCCGCTCCTCGAGGTGATATATGACCTCAGCGGTGCGAAATCTCCCCCTCTCTGTTCCATAGCATGCATTTCTTCGGGGGTGGTTTCCAAAGCGGGCGAATGACGCTGTGACGTCACGACGTGACTGAGGCGGTAGCACGCCGTCGACTTGTCCTGGACGGCGCGCTACCAGTCGCAAGGGAAGATGGAAGCAATGAATGTTTTCTCCGAAGAAAAACTTAATAAGAGAACATCCTGCACTCTACATTAAAGAGGATCAAAAATATAAAGATTTAACTGTTCGAGAGAACATTTGGAAAGAAATTTCCTCAAAGTTAAAAATAGATGGTAGCAGAAATTCTTCTGTTACTTGGGGTATTGCAATCTGCATCATTTTGTCGTAAATTGCTTTTAAAGTCTCTTTTACAATAGAGCTTATCCAAGAGTGGGATATCCTGTATTGGAAACTAAGAGATCTATAAGTCTCTCCTGTATGTCCATAAATCTAAAATATAGATATTAATCATCTTAGTAAGCAGTAAATTACCCTTTTTTTTAAAGAGGGGGTTATTTAATAAAATGAGGAAGCGATATGTACGTTTACATTTAGAGAAATAAAAAAATTATAAAAATTTGTCAGGGGCGTCATTTCATATTTTCCAGACTTGACCGGGTGGAGGGAGGCAAGACGGTCAAAATGCCTTGAAAAGTGCTTAAAATTGCCCCAAAAAGAGAAAAATGAGCAAATATCCCTAAATTTTAAAAGCTAAGGAGCTCAAATGACCCCCCCCCCCCAATGAAAAAAATAAAATGATCCCTCTGAAATTTATTTATTGGGAATTGTGTAACATGTTCGGATGTTTTAAAAACTTTATACCAATTAACAAGACTTTATACGGTCCTAAAATTGCCATAAAATTTATTCAACCATCATCGTGGGAGAATTAATAATAATTAAATAAGAAATATAAATATTACTTTATTAATTGTTCTATATATATATATATATATATATATATATCTTCAAATCGTAATAAATTGAATAAATTAGTGGTTGTTTATGCAGAAAAAAAATATTTATTAAATAAGTGATTTTATTATTTTGATAGAAAAATAATACAATACATAGAACTTATTTTTATCGTAATAGAAAAACAAATTGAAGTATTCACTTCATTTTAGACTTTTTTTTTTTTAATTTCTAACTTATTGCAGTTAAAGTATAATTACCTCAGAGTAATGCAGAGTTTTTCCTCAGCAGAAATAGGGCGACGCACTCGATTGCAAGAATCTTTGGTGATGTCATTTTTAATGAATGATAGTATGTAGTAAAAAATCTCCCGTGAAACTCTGAAGTATTCTCGGAACTTTACTTCATCGTCTTTTAAATACCTTTGAATTAAAATATTAAAGGTTCCTTCATCCTCCCTTTTTTTGAACAGATCATGATGATCTTCTCTCTCAAAAGCCGATTGTATTATTTCATCATCTCGTTCCTCTTCATCTAATAGAAGAGCAATAATATCGCTTTCAGCCATAACAATGTTTATTTCTAGCGATGGCTGCCGGACAAAGACGAAAGACGTTGTTTACTAAAAGAAAGTGAAAAACCCTCCCGTTCCGTCTTCCTTGGAAATCACCCCTTCGCGACTGCCGTCGGCAGTTTGTCACAGCTGTCATTGCGGTCAGCGTTGACAGCGGTAGTACGCCGCCGACGTCGCTCTAGGAAACCAGGGCTTTACAGCTACATGGGTACAATCAATGCACCCTACAATTCCTGGGAGTCCATATGAGGAGTAAAACCTCCTCTTAATTTCCTGCTACTCTTGAACATCGGGAAACTTAACAAATTCTCCCATCATTGATGTCATTATTGCATGGCTTACTGATTGAATGCACCGGCTAACAGTCTTTTGGCTGAGTCCAAGAAACATATCATTTCCAATTGACTGTTGGTAGCTGCCAGTGGCATAAAATCGCAGGGCAGCTAAAACCTTAATGAAAGACACAATAACAGAGTAAGAAGTGTAAAATACAGAAATCTCTATATTAGAAACATAACCAATACAATGACAATATGAGAACTCAATATTACAGGAAAATTAATAAAGAGAAAAGCTAGAGAATAAATGAAAATCTTGAAATTTTAGTACATAATTTAAAATAAACAGAAACAGTTTATTTCAGTAACACTGTTCCAAATATAATGTAAATATTTGTGTTTGGGCTAATCTTTTTTTATCTAGATACCACTCAGTTCACAAATCATTTTTATCAATATCTGACATTTCAGTATAACTAGCCGCTGCGCAACCAGCATGGTCGCTTTTAGTTTTATATTTTCTTTTGCAAAAAAAAAACTCAACTGAAAGAAACGTCTGTAAGGAATGTTACTATTACATGTCATCATAAATATACGTTGTTAAGTGGTAGTGCGATCTCAGCCAAAAAATGTATAATCATTGCAAAATTCTCTATAAGGATATCCATAGAATCATATGATTCTAAAACAATGTGATTAAAAAAATATGAATTTCCATTACTTCAGAACAGAGTTAAGACTGAGAAACGCAACAACAAATATTTTAACGATGACATTCCTCTCTGTATGTAATATTTTTCAAAATTAAGATATCTACACTTTATCATGACATCTAATAAGAAATTGTTGGGGCACATTTTTTTTTCACGTATAAAATGGAGTAAAAATTCTGCAAGTACTAAAATATAGTATGTTCACAATTCAGATATCTACACTTAATCATACCAAATAAAAAACTGTTGGGAAAATTTCTTCACTTATAAAATGGAGTAAAAATTCAGCAAGTACAACTAAAAATGTGTAGACAATTAACTCTTACTATTAAGATATTATAATGCAATTATTAATATTTTATTATGATATTCCTCAAACTTCTTGATATACGCAGTTGAGTATTTCAGAAATAGGAGATACTATAGTGACAGAATCAAAAGAACAGACTCTAGATAACCTACATACAACTGTCCATGACTAAACACTGGATTTCTTAGATCTAAACATGTTTTGTCAAAAGTTTGTCCTCTAACATACATTTAGAAAAACCGATGGAACAAAAGAATAAATTATCTAGTAAAAGAATAAACCACTACACACACGCGGTCGGCCGCTAATGTTTACATCTGGTAGTTGCAGCCGTTGCCATTCGGAATGTAGAAATATCGCCGATTTTTGTGCCGCATACCTATGCGTTTTATATATATAGATGGCATCTATCATTAATATTAAGGTTTTTCCTACGTAATTTAACAATTAATTTTATTTTCCTCTTATTATTTGGAGGATTTTAAATACAGAAGAAATGAATTCAAATATTCTCTTTGAGTAAAAAAATTTCCTTTAAAAATTAATCTATTAACTGCGCAAAGGACTAAACAGCTCTTAAGAATACCGTAACGTCACATTAAAGAATGAAATAAAATGTTTTCCTTGTAAATTAAAGACATTGGCATTAAGAATAATATACAAACAAAAGAAGAAAATGTATTTACCCTTATATGAGGTGATAATCTTTCAGTCGGCAACATAGTTTTTATTCTCTCTATCACTTGTATTGTGGACTGTTTATTCAGCCTAAAGTACTGAATAAATTCTCTCTCACTGAGAGCAAAAGCGTCTTTTCTATCTCGAAAGACTCTTCGGGGTATACTCTCTAGCCTATCACTCTCATCATACAAGAAAGCAGCAAATGAAGCAGCACACATGTTTTACTTCTATCCTATTTAAAAGGTTTCAGACATTTTAAGTAACTTTAACACACAAATGGATCAACAATATACAAAGCTAATTATACATTTAATATTTTTATATCTATTAGCACAGATATACAGTAATTGAATAAGAACATCACGAATTTTTAAAAACAAATATATAACTGAAGCTATTTATTAACGTGAAATATATATAGTATTCAACTTTCTTAAAGCTTACTTTAGCCAATAATAACACATTTTTTTAACTTTCGCCTGCCTATTTCATAACCATTGTAAATTTAAAATTGAAGACAGAGGCATTTTAAATTCTCTCTTTCTTCAATCCTTCAAATAACAAAACATAGTTGATTCTGTTAAGTAAACCAATCTCAGTGTTTTCTGCTAAACTTATTTAAAATCCAATACACACATTCAGTGTCTTAACAGTGAAAAATTCATGTATTTCTTTACAAATTAAATTCGTGACAATCTTAGTATAATATTACTTTAGATTATTAATATTACTTTAGATTAGATTAATTTATTTTTCAAATAAAACGAAAGAGATGTTTTATATAGAGACCAAAAACATTACTTTCAAGCAAACAGTTTCATCTGAAGAAAATTTGCATTCATTTAATACATTATTAAAGGCATTTCATCAATCAAATAAATTTACTTACTGTTCCTACTACTAAAATGCGTAACTAGAGCCTTTTGTTTCTCTTAATTACAAAAATGAATGTACTTTCAATTGAACACAATCAAAACAAAACACACGGCGCCATCTTAACTCGCACGCTAAATACACTTCTCACCGACTCAAGTTCAGTGAGAAATTTTACCCGCTAAGTGAGAAATATGAAGTGAGTTTAGCGTCCGAGAAGTGGCCTGAGACTACCGATTTTCTCCCAGGATACGAAAACGCCCCCTTCGTGACGTCATTTCTGACGTTTCTCGAATGCGAGTTCTTTTCGTACGGACTGAGACTAGGCCCGACTGTCCCCGCTATTTGGCTCTCGGCCAGAAACGTCATAACACCGTAGTTGCGTGGTTAAAGAAGGCTGCTGCCGGCCGTGTATGGAACATATTAAGAGAAAATCAGACAATCGCGGGGTCTTCAATGCTACCGGATCTGGTCCAAAAGAAGGGAGATGAAGTCCTCGTGATAGATATTACTATCCCCTTCGAAAATGGGCCATATGCCTTCTCTGTGGCTAGGCGGCAGAAGGAGGATAAGTACCGAGAGTTCACCGAACTCTGAGAACAACTCAAGAGCCGGTAGCAGCGAGTGAGGTTCGAAGCGATTATTGTCGGAGCATTAGGAAGCTGGGACAGAGCAAACGACAAAATTGTTTCTAACCTCACCAATAGTATTTCCTCACCAATAGTGGGACGTTGGACAGATATAACATTAATTCTGGTGTTCGGCAGTGTTGCTCGATAAGCGGGATCCTATTTAATTCAGCAGTCGACTCGATACTAAGAGAGGTTGATGCCATGGCGGCAAATATAAAAATCATTGCATTTGAAGACGATTTACTACTATTAGGCAATTCTCTGGAGGAGCTACAGAATACAATAAACAAGGTGGTTAGCGCGACAACCATGCTAGAGCGTAGGCTGAACTCACTAAAGTGCGCCTGCATTCACTTCATGGAGAATTCTGTTGGCTATTCTCCGACCACCTTCAAAACTGGAGAAACCCTTGTTAGGTTTTTAAGGCTGCTGTGTACTAACCCTACTGGATTCGCTCACCGCCATGTTAACCTATGGAGAAAATTGGTCCAAGGATTGCCAACTTGAAAAGAAAGTTTTTTTTTTTTTTAAATTCTACTCCGTAATAGAGAAAGAAATTTTACACCTTGGGGTGCTTTTTATTTTTTTTTTTAAATACAAATAATATTTTGAAATTTAAATTATTCGGGGGAAAATCTTGTATAGTGCTTTTTAAACGCTCATAAATTCCTTTGGTGGACGAAATTTATAATTCCTGTTGCAAGGTACAGAAAAGTTCAGGCTATCAGAAAATACCATTTTTATTGGATCATCAGCATTTATGTAGCGGTAAAAAGTAGACACATTTTCTCCATAGGTAAACATTGAAGTGAGAGAATCCAGTAGGATTAGTACACAGCAGCATTGAGAGATGGTGAAGAACTAACGTTTCTCGAGAAACCAGTTGGTCTCTGTCTGGTTACTGATTCAAACAATGTTAAGGCCCCTGACTAAACCCGGGGATGAACATCTTAATTTCATTTCTTGCACTCTGACAGAGGTCAGACGCCTTGAAAACCTTGTATTACCTCTCCCTGCACTACGCCCAAAGAACGAAACAGTTCAATAAGAGGCAATGGGACAAGTTGATAAAAAGCTAAAAACTTTAATTCAAAAGACTAAATCTGCCTCGTCAGACCACTGAATTTTTATATGGGAACGGAAAAAATGGTTTGATGGTAATTCCACTGACCATTGAGGACAGTGACATCGCCGTGATCGACGGTGTGTTCAAGATCCTCTTTATCCAGTGATTGGGAAAAAGTCGCCTACCTGGCCTGAACAACCTCACTGTATTGGTGAATGCCCGTCTTGACTCCTGCCTCTCTAGTACCGATTTAGGGGAGTAACTATCAAGAAAGCCGTATGCGTCTAGGAATCCTATTTCTAGCCTAATGAGCGCTTCCACCTGTCTTGGCATCAAATGGCATATCCATGATGATAGATGCTTCAATAACTTCAGAGGAACTGTCATAAATGAAAGAAAAAAAGTGTTCAGCATGCTCCAGACATTTTTCCAGGATTGCAGTTGTAAAAACTTGAAGAGTAGGAACTATCAAGACAAAACATACCGTATTTATGCGTGTATAGACCGCATTTTTATTCCATAAAATAGGTCGGTAAAAATGGGGTGCGGATTATACACGGAATTTTAAAATTAAGTACAGTAAACACCATTCAGTTTTGGAACACTTTACTACCATAAAACATTAGTATGTATATATCTTATAACCTATTGCCCCGTATCATGCCCACGGCAATTCAATGTATTGTAAATATTACTGTTTGTATATATTATACCTTAGGACTATTTAATAAAACTCTTGAGTTCCCACGAGTTTGTCTTCGTGCGAAATACACTCATGGACAAAAAAATTAGCGCACCAAGAAATAATTGAGGGATCGTAACGAAACTTGCAATGAAGGTACATGTCAGGGAGATATGTAAATGATTAGAAATGCAGCGTGATTGCGCATTACGTATAGCCGGTAGAGGGTGTTGAACATCGTACTCTGTGGAGTATAAAACAGGTAACCAAAGCTTGTTTGAGTGTGCTGAATCATTTACAAAGGAAGAGCTGAGATAGAGATGTCATTATGCCGTGTTCGAAGACAATATAAGCAGTTGTCGCAGTTTGAGAGGGGGAGAATCGTCGGGATGATGGAAGCTGGGTGGTCAGCTAGGCGAGTAGCTCGTCAATTAGGCCGCTCTGATTGTGTTGTGAGGAGGTGTTGGGACCAGTGGACCCGAGAGATGTCATGTACACGAAGACCAGGCTCAGGATGCCCTCGACAGACCAGTCGTCGAGAAGACCGCCACATCGTAAGAAATGCACGCGTACAGCCAACTGCTTCATCGGCCGCCATCCAGGCACAGGTAACACCTTCACTAGGGGCCTCTGTGTCTTCTCGAACCCTACGAAGGCGCCTGGCTGAAGGACAGTTGGTATCGCGGCGCCCATTACGTGTGCTGCCCTTGACGCCCACCCATCGACGCCTCCGTTTGGAGTTTTGCCGCGCACGAGGAAACTGGACTGCAGCGGAATGGAACCAGGTCGTCTTTAGCGACGAATCCAGATTCAATCTCGGCAGTGATGACAATCGTGTTCGTGTGTGGAGAGCCCGTGGTGAACGCTTCAATCTTGCCTTTGCTGTACAGCGACACATCGCTCCCACAGCTGGTGTGATGGTATGGGGTGCCATTGCCTACAATACACGGTCACCCCTAGTATTGTTCCGTGGCACCATGATAGCCCAGCGGTATGTTCATGAAATCCTGCAACCACATGTGTTGCCACTCATGCAACGGCTCCCAGGAGCTATTTTTCAACAAGACAATGCTCGGCCTCGTACGGCAAGGGTGTCACAAGACTGTCTCCGCACTGTTACCATCCTTCCTTGGCCTGCCCGATCCCCAGATTTGTCTCCAGTCGAGCATATCTGGGATCATTTGGGACGACGAGTTGGGCATCCCACGAGTTTGAACGAACTAGAGGCAAGGTTACAGCAAATATGGAACGAAATGTCTCGAGACATCATACAGAACTTGTATGACTCAATGCCCGATCGTATCGCATCGTGCATTCGCGCTAGAGGGGGTCCAACGGAGTATTAATTCCTCCGTTCTTTTGCTTTTTTCTCTGAAATAAATTATCCTTTTTCTTTGATTTTCTTATCATTTACTTATATCAAAGTAGTCATTACGTATGTAAAATTTCGTTTCATTTTGACGACTCCTTCTTGGTGCTCTAATTTTTTTGTCCATGAGTGTAATTCCTAAGTGTACTAGTATGTATATAATCATCTTTTTTACACTGTAGTTTCATCAAAATCAGCTAAGGCTGTACCTGATATTGTTAAGTGAGCATTGAACTCTAAGGAATGTACGCCATTGATACATTTCGCAGAACGATGCTACTTTGAGTCGACAACGGAATTCAGAAAAGAAAAAAAAATCCCCAAATGTTGTCTCAAAATTCAGGTGCGGCCTATACCAACACAGACTCAAACACAAAACTCCTGTGTTTGAGTCGGTGTTGCCTATATACGAATAAATACGGTACTCGCCATAAGCCCAGTCTTACGCTTCCACTCATTATCATAACTCTGGAGACTTTTTTTCGTTTCACGGACTGGCGCTTCGTTCATGAAGCATAGGGCTGTCCCACTAAACGCCTACAAGTACAGTTACACGCACAGTCGGGAAGCTCAGGGGTGCCGCCGCTGCAGTCACGCATCCGAAACCTCGCCCGAACGTTATGGCCCGTTGCACACACGGCGTAGGCGGAGATTTTCCATCGGACGTCGTTCTAAAAGTAGAGCTTACACACACGGCGAAAAACTCCGTCGAAGGGGAGAAAGGCCCACCCCTCCTTTTGGAATCCTGCACGTGTCCAAGAAACCAGAGGGGTCGCATCAACGACCCCCTCCCCCCAGCCGGGATCGGAGGAGCCCTCCTTTACGAATCCCCTTTACGATTCCAAGAAAACCAGCGCGCCTCCCCCCCAGCAAACCCCCAACCACACCCTCGCAAAAGACCCTACGACGGTAGAGTCCGCTGTGTGTGTAAGCGTGCATAGGGTCACATGAATAACTACTTCAATCTGGCGTCATCGAATCCGCCGGCACACAGTGGCACTCGACAGCTGCACAGGCAACCGTCGAAGAAAAATTTCATTTTCCGCTGTGTGTGCAAGCTCCAATTGACTTCTGTGGTCTACTGTTGGAACGACGTCCGATAGAAAATTTCCGCTAGAGATAAAAACGCTGTGTGTGCAACGGGCCTAATCATTGTCCCCGCTATTGGACCCTTGTAACGAAACAACACGACACCGTTGTCGCGCGGTTGAAAAAAATCTGCTGCCGGCCGCTAGAACGTCATCAAAGCTAACCGGACAATAGAGCGGTCCTCCCTGCATCTGGTGAAGGGAGATGGTCTCGTGATTGATGTTGCTGTCCCCTTCGAGATGAACCAGTTGTCTTCAATGTGGCTCAACGACAGGAGGAAAAGTGCCATCATTACTGAACAACTTAACCTTTTCCTTAGGGTGGGATAGCATATCCCAAGCAAATACTCTCCAAAAATACCGGCTTGGGATTACTGCCGTCCCAAAGTTTTCATCCCCCTGTTTTATCGAAAACCGCACAGGATGCAGGATACTAGTTCAGCAGGAGTCTTATTTTGCTGAGGGCTGAATCGTTTTCCGGAGGGAAAAAAATTGGCGGTTTACAACTGACAAAATGGGAAAAATAAACATTCGCTGCTAATTAGGGGAAAATTCTGATTCTAGGTATGAGGAATATTATTTTTGACGGTTTGCTCCAGACTTGGTGATTGCAATTAGTCTGCTACGTTTATTCCTGGTATAAAATTTATGAAATTAGAGTTTTTCTTGTCTCTCAATTTTTTCACTTAGTCATTCAATTTTTTCTCGCTTTCATTAATTTATTTTTTAAGAAATGAAAAATATGTTCAAACTATCTAAGATGTATATATGATTAAAAGTATGTATACATGTATACATGCACACGTGAGTACATGCATATTGGAAAGAGAAAATGCTTTATAAAAAGTAACTACCACAAATTGAAAATTAATATAAATACTAATACTTACATGTTAAGTCGTATACAACAGCACTTTCCTGTGTAAGACGAGAAATATGAAAAATAGAACCTAAAATCCAATGTATGGAGGTAATCCAATGTGAATAAAGGTTATTTAATGCAATAAAACCCGAATTTAGCCACAAAACCTGATATTATAAAACTATTTATTTCTGGTCATCTTATTTTGGATACCCATAGGTTTTAGACTTCACTTTCAACTTATATATATATATATATATATATATATATATATATATATATATATATATATATATATATATATATATATATATATATATATATATATATACACACACACACGCAAGAGGGGTAAGTTCCAGAGATTTCCGTGTAAAAAAGAGATACAGTGAACATATAAATTTGGGAGATATGTTCCTTCCAAATATACTTAATGAAAAAAAATGATGATTTTCACATGAAATTTGGATTTGTTGAATAAATATGCAAGAGCAAATCCACAAATCTTATTATAATTATGTTTATACCGGTTATTTTTTAAATTGAAAAAGTGCGGCAGTCGGAAGTGATTAAAAGTAAATTGATTTTTCGATTTTTATTTATACATGCATACGTATAACATTCTGTCGTCCAGTGTCACTACTGGCCGATAAACGTGCCCGTTTACTGTTGCTTTTCGGTGGCGAAAAATTTATCTCGCCAATAGAAATATTGAGTGGTGATATGTCTAAGTGTATCTGGAATAAAATGAACATCTTACGTTTCGTTTGTTTCACCGGTATTGAATACGAATTCGGTTATTAGACAGTGTGATTTTGTTTTTATTAATTCTCTATATGATTCTACATAACATTCCATAATCATTTTTAAATCAAGTTGGAATGACACAGCTCGTACGACATTGTCATCATTTGTAAGGAAATGATTCCCGTGTTTATTGTCTAAATCAGGGGTTTCCAACTTACAAGTGTCCAAGGGCCGCAATCTAAAACACCTGTCTAGTGGCGGGCCGCAATTTAATCAGGACCATACCCAGGACTTCTTTTCTTAAGGGAGGGGGATTTGGAGGATTTGTGTATAGTATGTACTATGAAATATTTAAAAATTCGAGGATGAACCTCCAACAACGACCTTGATTATAACTGGCCAACTTTCGTTAAATTACACAGACACACACAAAACAGTCAAATAAGAAGTGGGTATTTAAATAAGAAGTGGCTCAAATAAGAAGGGGGGGGGGGGTATGAAATAGAACATGAGTGGACACCCTACTTTTCATGGAATTCGAGGAAAATCAATCTTTTTTGTAAATGAACAGCATTTGAAAACAATATAGATTTTTACAAAAACATTTTTCGTTAACTAAGAATATCTAAATTGATGCTGCAAATTATTTTCTTAGAAGTCTTCGCGGGCTGCAAAAAAGGCACCGCGGGCCGCCAGTTGGAAACCCCTGGGCTAGATGGTTTGGTTTGGAGCGCTACGGTCTACTTTTTGCTACACGAGGGCTAATGAGACAGGGACCTACTGCTTAAAGCCGATTCCGAACGGCTACAAACATCCATACCAAGAGTGGGACTCGAACCCACGGACTTTGGTACCGAATGCCAGCGCCCTAACCCTTCGGCCATCGTCCGGCTATTGTCTAAATGGAAGCCTTCTAGAATTGTACTTGCAGATATTGGAACCACACCATCATCATTACTATAAACAAATGTGGAATCATCTACATTCTTTGAAATACTCTTTGATAACATTGCATTCAATATTTTTTATTCTTTTTAGATTTTTAAACTATGTTAAAGTGTGAAAAAAAAAAGTGTAAAATGAAACGGTTCTTTTTCTTGGACCGTGCTATTTCAAATCCGTGCAAAAACAGAATCGGTTGCGTATATATTATTAGTGATAATGTGTGTCTACGAGCTTCGTACACAACAAATACTTTTTCTTTGAAGGACATTTTTACTCTAATTTTTAGAAGACTGTATTGCCCTGTACTAAGGTATGTCTGATCAATTTTAAAGATCACGCTAACAGGATTCCGCTTTGTTTGATAAGAAAATGCGACATTAGATCATGAATTTGTGTTCCTTTATTACAGCGATTTCAGTTTCAACTATTGTATTTGTGAATAAATTTACTTTCTTACATTAATTTACTAGAATAGTAAATAAATGTAAGCATGGAAAAAAAGGAGTGAAAATCCTCCTTTTTAAAGGAGTGAAAATTAGGGAATTTAATCTATTTTCGAGGTCCAGATGGCTTGACACTGACTTGAAATGGAACTTAAGAACATTAATATTATCCGTGAGAATACAAGTTAATATTTACAGTATATATAAGAAAAATATGAAGACATTTACTTTTAATGTGAAAATCTGTGCAGAAATCAGAAAAAAAAGTATTTAACCCTTCAGCGGGTGCGCGTGTATAAAGTGCAACATTTTCGTAATTTTGAATGGTTTGATTTTACATGTAAGGTTTGAATGTTCTAAGCAGTTTCTATTTATAGCTACACCCTTTCTAATGCTGGTCTGATTTTCTAACCCTTGTTTTCCTTTTCATTCATTGTTAGTCGTGATTTAACCGTGGTAAACTAGTGATTATACTGAATTACAATACAACAAAAAGCAGGCGTTACGTAGTCGATCAAATGTGCATCTATTACACAGTATCCCGCATATCACGAAGGTGAACAATCTCATTCTTTTTTTAGGTTTTTGGACATAATAGGAATCAATTCGCAAGTTGTCCTTAGATCCAATAAACCAGGAGTAGATCATTATAACGTGGAAGGATTCTTTTTGGAGTCATAATCCGGCTGATCGTCAAATGACACGTCTGCAAGTCGCGAATAAATATTGTAAGTCTGCAAAGAGAAATATGCGGAAGTAAATCCTGCTATCCGAAATTTTTCAGTTTATAATTACTTTAGAGCTGATACGAGATTATGAAAAGGATTTTTTAAGGATTATTTTTGAAGTTAAGTAAGGGAAAAGTCCGTGTGATAACAACGAAAATACATAACATGACGTATCATTATTGCGGTATTAATCCGTTTTCAATATTTTCCCATCCTTCGTGTAAATTCTTATTTGTGAATTCAAATATTTCCCTAAAATGCCCAGTATATCTAAAAAGGAATTGAATTTTTTTTTCAAAATTAATACTTAAAAAATTAGTGAAATATGTTTGTAAGTATTTCCGATGTGAATAGACTGATATACTGTATATTTATGCGTTATACAAAACTGTAGCAAGGAAAAAATATGCAAAAAGTTTGTAACAATAAATAAGAGCACAATCTCTAATAGGAGAGAGAGAGAGCTCTAAATTATTATTTTTTACTAGTCTTTATTTAATCCTTCAATAAAATGTTCTTTTTAAGGCGACAATGGACCTTCAGATTGACAAAAATATGTCCCCAAAACGATTTTTTCTTCTTCTTTCAGAAAATGATTCTGCAATTCATCAGCTTTAAATTAAAAAAAAAAGTATGTTGATCCGATCATTATTCACCGAGTTATAAGTATTTTTTTCAAACTTAAACAATGGAAATGTTAGTCAAATTAAAACTTTAAATGCTGCTTTCCTAAAACAAGTTTTCATGTCGTTTCGGTAAGTTCAAAATGTTCCATGAGTCATAATTTTTCTTGAATTTTCATAAAATTCCATAAAATGATTATTTATTTATGTTAGAATAAAACTTAGTAATCAATTCATTATACTATTTTAAAACAACTTAAAATTTTTACAATAAAAAAATTTTTTTAAATAAAATTTTGCATAAAATGACTTATTTTTATCGATTTCTGTTCTACTTTTTATAAATTTGACTGTAAATCAAATATTGCTACTAACTTTTATTATAACTATATAAAGCTAGCTTAGGAGAGAAAATTTGATATCTGAGACAAAAATTAATGCGCATGGAGCATTTTTAAGTAGAGTAATTAACAAACTGATTTTAATTAATATCTTAATTAATTACATTCTAATTTTTTTTATTATTTAGAATTTCCATCTCTAAACAACACTGTATAAGTATACAAAATTTCATAGCAATTGGTTAATAAATAAATAAAAAGTTTTTCATGGTCCATTGTCGCCTTAATCAAGCAAGTACCTTTTTCATAAATTTTCTCTTAAATAGATCATAGCCGTTAGTTAATTGAAAAATATTAGTTAGAATTTTATGAGTGAATCTGAACACTCAAATGGAACTAGAAATTTCTATTACATAATTATTTGCATGTTTTGATGAATACCTGAACTAAATGAATGAAATACTGATAGAACTGATGAATCATTATGTTGGGTTAAAGGAAAAAAAATAATTCATTCTTCTGCTCTTTTGATATCGACCTTCAGATTCACCATTCAGGAGATAGAAAAAAGGTAGTAACATCTTGTCTTGCTGAATAGGCTCTGTTTATAGTGTATTTCTCCTACTTCTTTAAGCACGGTCAAGGGAAACATTGTTATAATCTGAAAAAGGATATTTCCTCAAGTACAAACTCTTAGTAGCATTGTGAGGGTTGACTTTTCAATTTATTGAAATGACTTATAGAAAAAATATTCACAAATACAAAATATTTCTATTTTTCTTTTGCTGTTCTTTGAATATCTGTTAGGAGCAACTGCACAGGTGGTGCATATCCTATCATGCCGCTGAATAGACAATGTTTATGTTGCTATTGAGAGATGCAGAGGATTCGAAAATGGTTCAAAAGCATCAAAGGTATTTCACCACTGAAATACCTTTGTTACCCCCTTGAAAAGAAATGACTTTTCATTTTGCTGCCATTAACTGATACAAAAGAATCCTTTTTGCTGTTCCACCCCCCCCACCCCCCCTAGATACACCTGCTCTGGGGCTGACATATCTGGGGTAGACATATCTGGATAGACCAGGTTTAACGACATGTACACAGCCAAGCAGAGTGTACTTCACTTAATCTCCTGTGAAAACGGGTAAATCAGCGGCTTATTGCAATCAGCTTGGATGAAACCAGCCTTTTTGAGCAAACTAGTGCGAATTTTCTAACTAGCCTAAAGGTGTATGGGTTCACTACAATAAGTCAAAAAAACATTACGGTCGTTAGAAAATTGTCGATAATATTTTTAATTATCCTGACGCATTGAAAAATAACGATGCTCTTTGCAATAAGCCGGATTTGTCAATTGGTCTACGACATACACCGTATATCTAATAAACAATCGGGCCATCTTAACTTTGTTCATTGATCATCAAGTCGACCACAAAATCCCCTTTTTTTTTTCGTTCAATGAGTCTCTGAGATTTCATTAACATATATATTTTATATCGCCAAAATAATTTTGATCTCATGGCTATTATTATTTTCTATAAAATTATTTAACGACTGTTATAGAACTGCTTTATCAAGATTAATTTTTACGTATTTTATTAGCCTATGATTCTCTTTCCACTGTGCAAAATCTATCATTATTTGAAAATAAATTGCGTCTTCATTTAGCTTTTTAAACTAAATATCGGGAAATGAAATCTGAATAAAAGAAATACCAACCTAGAATTACTTAAATGCTTCCTAAAGTTTTACCCGTTTCAAAAGAATCTTAATGTTCTTATGTATATACTAAATAACCTTTAAAATAAACTATTCCTCACTGTTAGATATTTAAGCGATACCCCTTAGCGTACGTTTCGTCTCAGTACTGATGTGTTTTTCATTACAAGGGCACCTATACTTGTAAATGAAATTCTTCCGTCAAAGTATTCTATGTTTAATTTCCTTAGAATTATACCACAGCAATTCAAGAAATTGCTTTTCCTCTGGATATTTCTCCAAAATAGAAACTTTACGTATCAATAAAAAACAAATTTTAAGGAAGGTGGTGCAAACTAGCAAATTTAATTAGTTCACTAAAATGTTATGTGGATTTTGAAGTAAATCCAAGCTATGCTCTTGTAAACGGATAATCTTCATGTAGCATTTTCTAAAGAAAATCACTCAAGCATTTATTTCATTCCAACTAGTAACTGTTTACGCCAACAGGGAGATTGTAAGTTAATTTGTTTCGTCGCAAGAAGCCACATAGTGAGAAGCTGTTTTTCGCCCTCGCATGATTATTTTTTTCGTTTTTTTTTTTTAAACTAATATTTAAAACATGATAGAAAATTTGTATTAAACAAAAGAATTCTCATTGATTATTATTGACAGCTGAATATTTAAGCTGGGATACTTGTGTAATTGAGTATGTTTAAGCTTTTGTTTCTCTCTAAATCGAGTTCTGGTCCATCTAGGTAAAGGAAACTATACTTAGATCTTTTGTTTCTCTTTAAATCGAGTTCTGGTCCATCTAGGTAAAGGAAACTATACTTAGATCTTTTGTTTCTCTCTAAATCGAGTTCTGGTCCATCTAGGTAAAGGAAATTGTACTTAGATCTTTTGTTTCTCTCTAAATCGAGTTCTGGTCCATCTAGGTAAAGGAAACTATACTTAGATCTTTTGTTTCTCTCTAAATCGAGTTCTGGTTCATCTAGGTAAAGGAAACTATACTTAGATCTTTTGTTTCTCTCGAAATCGAGTTCTGGTCCATCTAGGTAAAGGAAACTATACTTAGATCTTTTGTTTCTCTCTAAATCGAGTTCTGGTCCATCTAGGTAAAGGAAACTATACTTAGATCTTTTGTTTCTCTCGAAATCGAGTTCTGGTCCATCTAGGTAAAGGAAACTATACTTAGATCTTTTATTTTTCTCGAAATCGAGTTCTGGTCCATCTAGGTAAAGGAAACTATACTTAGATCTTTTGTTTCTCTCTAAATCGAGTTCTGGTCCATCTAGGTAAAGGAAACTATTCTTAGATCTTTTGTTTCTCTCGAAATCGAGTTCTGGTCCATCTAGGTAAAGGAAACTATACTTAGATCTTTTGTTTCTCTCTAAATCGAGTTCTGGTTCATCTAGGTAAAGGAAACTTTACTTAGATCTTTAATAAAATTAATTGTATGATTTGACCTCACTTTCATATTAAAATACTATCGTACCTGAAGTTTTTTAAATAAATAATTTCATTGTTCAGCTGATGTGTTACCTCAGAATACTTGTTGAGTACCAAAATCTGTCTGGGGTGGAGGAGGGGGTGGGGGGTCTCGTGTCTTGTAAACAAAATCTCATTTTCAAAATTTTTTTTTCATCCTTCAGCGGGCGCGCCAATTTTTGGAACACCAGCATGCGCGCGTGGCACAAAGGGCAACGTCTCTTTCAACCTTGATTATTCCTTTTGTAATATACATTTTTTTTTTCAAATTGAAAATAATAATTCTGCGTTTTATGACAAGATATAAAGTGTTGATAATATTGAGATTTATTTATAATTAAAGGCCAAAGAATGCAGATACAATCGCCTTATTTCAAAACTGTCCGGTTTATTGGATCTAAGGACAACTTGCGAATGGATTCCTATTATGTCCAAAAACCTAAAAAAAAATGAGATTGTCGATCTTCGTGATATGCGGGATACCGTGTAATAGCTGCACATTAGATCGACTACATTAACTCCTGCTTTTGTCGTATTGTAATCCAGTATATAATCGCTGGTTTACCACGGATGAATCACGACTAACAATGAATGGAATGGAATACAAGGGTCAGAAAATCAGACCTAAATTAGAAGGGGTGTAGCTATAAATAGAAACTGCTTAGAACATTCAAACCTTACATGTAAAAACAAACCATTCAAAATTACGAAAATGTTGCACTTTGTAAACGGGGATACCCACTGAAGGGTTAAGACCGACTTTCACAAAATCAGCGAGAAATTAATCGAAGCAAAAAATGCAAAATATAACTTTCACTGAAAGAAAGTTCTGATTTTGTGTCTTGAAACAATGTTGCAAATTATCCTTATCTACAGAGAAAGTTAGCACTTTAAAACTATTTTCACTTCATTACAGACAATAGTAAATTAAGGATTTTAATGCTGAAAAATTGGGATTTGCCTGTGAAAATGAAATTTGATGTAAAAGAAATAACTTTGAATCTTCAAGGAATTGCTCAAAGGATTCCCATAAATTAGAGATATCTGCAATATCGTCCTGACGTGCGATATTACAGAAGGGTAAACAGGGGGTTATTTTCAGTGGAATTATTTATTTTACACTTCTTTTTAGACATGTGGGAGAGGGTTGAGGTGATTTACCCACAATCCCATATTATTACTGCGCCAATACTCAATACTGCAGCATAATACGAGTGCAGCGTTAACTCTCCGTTTCAGGAAATTATTAAATATTCGGATATGTATGAAAAACTTTTTAACAGTATTTAGGCCGTCTGCACACGGGGCAACTCAAAAGAAACTGATACAGACAGTGGTTACAGTGATCACAGTTACATTCTTTTAAAAAAAAACTACGAATATCTTGCTGAACAGCCAGTTTTGCGGAAAGTTCATCAAAGAAATGCTCGCATTTATTCAGACCATTAAAAAGTTTATCAGGGGTCCACGAAGTAATGTTTCAAACGCCAAAAATTGGGAGATTTTATTCCAAAGTGGAATAAAATCTCCCAATATGTCGTGAAAAAATTTCGATATATAGAGATTTTTTCGATATATATGTAGAAACAGTTTTTCTATGTTGTTGAACATGGAGATTTGCTAAGAGTTCGATATATAGAAAATTTCGATATAGGGAAGTTCGATATATGGAGGTTCGACTGTATTTAGATATTTTTTATGCAGGTATGCTGAGACGACAACTTGGTATAGTTTATCCGTAAAATATTATGCATGATTTGCGCAGTCCTTATTTTTCAACACCAATATTTCTATTTTTTGCAAAAGGGGGGAAGAGACTAAAAGTTACTAACATTTTTTCGGTATTATTTTAAAGATTTCTGCCTGTTTTCTGTATTGCCGTCAAATCGACGGCTCTCAGTTTTAGTAGGTATACAACACATTTTCTCCCCCTCTGTACTGTCGAATAAAATTTTGTAAATGCGTGCGTATATTTCCCGTAAAATTAGAAAAAAATCATAAAATGTCAGAAGCCAGGACATAAATACAGACATAGCGCTCAATTGTATGCCTGAAACCGTCAAAATGACGGCAGTCGTCTTTCTAGAGTTAAACTGAATGCAGGTTTTTGGAGTACCACAATCCGCATTTCTTTAAAGAGGGGTAAATAAATCGGTTAAATTTCTTCAAAAGTTGTCCAACTAGTTCATGTGTTAGCCTACTCGTATGCGAACCTACATTTTGCAACCTATTCCGATCGGACACCGACATCCATGCTAACAGTCAAACGCTAACGGGCAGACTTCGGACATCGTCCAAAGTGCTGATGAGTTTAAAATACAATAGCTCTGTGTCCTATTTCGTATCAGTAATACTACCACAGATTTACAAAAACTTTCTTTTGATATTGCAAAGTCTCCTGTCTATCATTTCGGTGCATTAGATAGGTGTCTCTAAAAAGCCTAAAGATTCGGGAACATAGAGTAGTTTTTTTAATTGAATTATTCTTTGATCTCGAGTACTTATAAGGATATTACAGGAAAAGTACCGTTTATATCTTCAATTTAGAAATGGGACTACTGTCCTTAAAATAAAATTTTAAAAGAGAAAAAGATTTATAAATGAGGGGATTTTGTTAAGTTGTCAGGGGTCTTACCCCCCCCCCCAAAAAAAAAAAATAAATAAATAAATAAATAAATTTAAAAAAAAAAAAAAAAAAAATTCAGGTAGTCTCTTCTAATGGAACTACTGCGGATTATTAACGTAGAATTACTTATCCTTGCTTACCTCTTTTGTATGTGTTATAGTGTATAGGTATGTATGCGTTATATATATACAAGGTGCGCCCATAAAGTAACCGGACGATTTTTTATAAATAAGAAAAATATAACTCACCTTCAAATAAATTTATCTCCTTCAAAATACTAGCCAAGGGAGTCTATACAATTTTTCCAACGTTTCTTCAAGTCTTCGAAACACTGTTTATAGGCGTCGGAACTAACTGTTCGCAAAATACGCGTAACATTTGATTTAATATCCGAGACGTTTTCAAATCTCTGTCCTTTCATGGATTTTGCATTTTTTTTATTACCAAGGACTTATTCACAAGGAATTTTTTCCTGAAAATCAAACAATTAATCAGTATTTTTACAAGGAGGTGCTTTTTCGATTAAGAAACAGGATAAGGCGAGTTAGGAAGGAACTGTTTGATTCTGGGCAATGGTTTGTTTTACACGATAATGCTTGACCCCCTACAGCAATTTCTGTACAACAATACCTTGATAAGCGTTCAGTTACAGTGATGAATCACCCACCATATTCTCCCGACTTAAAGCCAGCTGATTTTTTCCTTTTTTCGAAGCTTAAGATGGCCATGATAGGTCAGAGATTTGAAAACGTCTCGAATATTAAATCAAATGTTACGCGTATTTTGCGAACAGTTTCTTCTGACACCTATAAACAGTATTTCGATGACTTGAAGAAACGTTGGAAAAATTGTATAGACTCCCTTAGTGATTGTTTTGAAGGAGATAAATTTATTTGAAGGTAATATTTTTCTTATTTATAAAAAAATTGTCCGGTTACTTTATGGGCGCACCTTGTATATATATATATATATATATATATATATATATATATATATATGTCAAAATTTTAACGCATTTTTGTACTTTTCTGTTAAACTGCTTACTGCTTGTCAAAGCGATACAGACTGGGTTAGGCACGCTGCCAAAATTATAACTCGCAAGGATAGATGGACGGGTGGTTTTAGCGTCTGAAATTTTGCTTTCAGAAGGATCTTTATGGAGAAACGTAATCCTACGTTAAAATTGAATCCGAATTTACAATCTCAAGATTACCTTCCATTGACTTAATATTGGCTTCGAAACATCAGAAGTTCCATACAGCGCTTATAGGTACTGTTAATGAGTACGGCAGATAATATATTTGTTTGATACATATCTTACAAATAACCCTAACTACCCTTTCTTGATCGTTTACAAAAATACGCTTGACAATATTCAGAATTCTACACTGTTTTTATCAAAAGACGAATCAATGATCAATAATACTCTGCAACGAATTAAAACGGAGTAAAAAACGAGGTATGCAGCCAGAAAAATCTGCCTGATTTATAAATTTGCTTTTAAATCTCATCTTTTTCTGAACTCTGCTGAAGTTCCATACAGCGCTTATAGGTACTGTTAATGAGTACGGCAGATAATATATTTGTTTGATACATATCTTACAAATAACCCTAACTACCCTTTCTTGATCGTTTACAAAAATACGCTTGACAATATTCAGAATTCTACACTGTTTTTATCAAAAGACGAATCAATGATCAATAATACTCTGCAACGAATTAAAACGGAGTAAAAAACGAGGTATGCAGCCAGAAAAATCTGCCTGATTTATAAATTTGCTTTTAAATCTCATCTTTTTCTGAACTCTGCTGAAGTTCCATACAGCGCTTATAGGTACTGTTAATGAGTACGGCAGATAATATATTTGTTTGATACATATCTTACAAATAACCCTAACTACCCTTTCTTGATCGTTTACAAAAATACGCTTGACAATATTCAGAATTCTACACTGTTTTTATCAAAAGACGAATCAATGATCAATATTACTCTGCAACGAATTAAAACGGAGTAAAAAACGAGGTATGCAGCCAGAAAAATCTGCCTGATTTATAAATTTGCTTTTAAATCTCATCTTTTTCTGAACTCTGCTGAAGTTCCATACAGCGCTTATAGGTACTGTTAATGAGTACGGCAGATAATATATTTGTTTGATACATATCTTACAAATAACCCTAACTACCCTTTCTTGATCGTTTACAAAAATACGCTTGACAATATTCAGAATTCTACACTGTTTTTATCAAAAGACGAATCAATGATCAATAATACTCTGCAACGAATTAAAACGGAGTAAAAAACGAGGTATGCAGCCAGAAAAATCTGCCTGATTTATAAATTTGCTTTTAAATCTCATCTTTTTCTGAACTCTGCTGAAGTTCCATACAGCGCTTATAGGTACTGTTAATGAGTACGGCAGATAATATATTTGTTTGATACATATCTTACAAATAACCCTAACTACCCTTTCTTGATCGTTTACAAAAATACGCTTGACAATATTCAGAATTCTACACTGTTTTTATCAAAAGACGAATCAATGATCAATAATACTCTGCAACGAATTAAAACGGAGTAAAAAACGAGGTATGCAGCCAGAAAAATCTGCCTGATTTATAAATTTGCTTTTAAATCTCATCTTTTTCTGAACTCTGCTGAAGTTCCATACAGCGCTTATAGGTACTGTTAATGAGTACGGCAGATAATATATTTGTTTGATACATATCTTACAAATAACCCTAACTACCCTTTCTTGATCGTTTACAAAAATACGCTTGACAATATTCAGAATTCTACACTGTTTTTATCAAAAGACGAATCAATGATCAATATTACTCTGCAACGAATTAAAACGGAGTAAAAAACGAGGTATGCAGCCAGAAAAATCTGCCTGATTTATAAATTTGCTTTTCAGATAAGAAGGTAAACCAAAAAAAAGAGGGGAGAGAACTCTAACTTTCCCTTCCAGACTAGTAGCTCGAAGCCTTTTACTCTCTGTCCTAGATTTATTGTACTTCAAAGAGGACTATAGACCAACACTCAAACACAGTCGGTGTTGGTTTGAGTCCGTGTAGACTAGACCCAAAGCCCATAATGGGCGTAATGTTTTTCTTGAAGTTGAAAGCCCATTGTTGGGTGGTGAGGACCACCATAAAAGGATGTTGAAATGGCTGCTTTAAAATTTCTTGCAGATGCGACCTTTTTTTATCTGCATTGCAAAGATATACATAGGTTATCACTATTTGTAAAGACATGAGCTTTTGAAGGCAGTTGAATCAAAAGAATACGGGTAACATGTGGAAAAAAAAACCTGCTTCAAATCTTGAAAAACTCGATTTATCCTTTTTTCCTTCCTGTTCAGCTGTCAATTTATTCAGACAACAGGTCTGAATAAATTCACAGCTTTACAACGAGAAACATTATTTTATTGAAAATCAGCACATAAGTAAGCACGATAAGTGCACGTGAAATCCTTTATTACCATTTGAATAGTTTAGACTATAGACCAACACCGAGACAAACACAGTCGGTGTAGACTAGAACTTTGCAACTTAACTTTGATTGTAAAAATGGTTTGAATAGACCCAAAGCACATTATGGGCGTTATGTTTTTTTGAAGTTGAAAGCCTATTGTTGGGTGGTGAGGACCACCATGAAGGTTGTTGAAATAGCTACTTTAAATTTCTTGCATATGCGACCCTTTTTTATCTGCATTGCAAAGATATACATAGGTTATCACTATTTGTAAAGACATGAGCTTTTGAAGGCAGTTGAATCAAAAGAATACGGGTAACATGTGGAAAAATACCCTGCTTCAAATCTTGAAAAACTCCATTTATCCTTTTTTCCTTCCTCTTGTCTGAATAAATTGACAGCTTTACAACGAAAAACATTATTGAAAATCAGCACACAAGTAAGCACGAAAAGTTCTTGAAAATCCGGCCAGACAGAGGTTAACAAGTAAAGAGACGACGCAGGTGTGAAATCCTTTATTACCATTTGAATAGTTTAGACTATAGACCAACACCGAGACAAACACAGTCGGTGTAGACTAGAACTTTGCAACTTAACTTTGATTGTAAAAATGGTTTGAATAGACCCAAAGCACATTATGGGCGTTATGTTTTTTTGAAGTTGAAAGCCTATTGTTGGGTGGTGAGGACCACCATGAAGGTTGTTGAAATAGCTACTTTAAATTTCTTGCATATGCGACCCTTTTTTATCTGCATTGCAAAGATATACATAGGTTATCACTATTTGTAAAGACATGAGCTTTTGAAGGCAGTTGAATCAAAAGAATACGGGTAACATGTGGAAAAATACCCTGCTTCAAATCTTGAAAAACTCCATTTATCCTTTTTTCCTTCCTCTTGTCTGAATAAATTGACAGCTTTACAACGAAAAACATTATTGAAAATCAGCACACAAGTAAGCACGAAAAGTTCTTGAAAATCCGGCCAGACAGAGGTTAACAAGTAAAGAGACGACGCAGGTGTGAAATCCTTTATTACCATTTGAATAGTTTAGACTGAAAATAATAATGTATAAAAACTCTAGGTTATATAAGATGCTGTGAAACATATTTTAAGGATGATACTTTCTCGGAAAAATTGTAGAAATGGTTAAATCTAAATTGTTAGTTTGTAAATTTAGACAAAATACAACATTTTCGTACATTGAAATAAACCACACGAATATAAAGAGAATTGTTTCGAAATCCTATGGTTTGAAATATACGATTGGAAGAGTGATAGTATCGCTTATCCTAAAATTAAAACTACACTGGGAATGAAAATGAATGAAGCATATGGAAAACGTACAGTTTTTTCTCAATACAACTACAAATGTATGTAAGAACAGCATTATCAGTGAGTGGGATGATGCAGAGTAGCAGATATACAAGAAGCAACTATGAAAATATCTGGTCTGAAATGAAATAAATGAACTTTAATGATTCACTTGGATTTTTTATATTCAAAAGTGAACATTATTAGAACCCAGTCCTGGTGTTTACAAGAAAGAGTGACCGTTTGAATAATACAGTGTATATAATGTGTGCATGTAATATATCAGTAGTGAATCAAGCACTTGAAGGGCCCCAAACATGTATCTCTTTTATAAGCTAATAACTTTCTGTGGTCCCAAGCACGCGTTCCTTGCACTGGTGCGATGGTTAAGGTACGTAAATTTCACATAAAAAATATCGAAACCCCCCCCCCCCCCCCAAATAAAAAAGAAAATTACAACATATAAAATTTCGTATTTATTCGCAAAGATATATAAATTCAGAAATTTCACATCTATTAATTTCACACTTAAAATCACGATTTTACTTACTTGGTTAGGTAAATATCTTAGTTAAAAGATAACATTGTATAGTAGTGTCCACATTCTCTTCCTTAAGCCTATAGAAATAAGTAATAAGCAAATTTCGAGGGTGAGATCTCTCAGTTAAAGATCCTGGATGGTCTTAGATACGCAATTGTGTTAATGAATTATTACTATTATTACCTATTTTCGCTTAAAAAGCCGTTTATCACCGAGTTTTCGCCGAAAAGTAGTAAAAAAAATAATTTTCCCATTTATTCGCTCATATCGGCAAATTTTGCATTTATTCGCATCTATTTCGTAAATATGAAAATTACGTATTCCTAGCGACGACCCTCCACTATACTATATTATCTAATTGTACACTGTTTCCTTTAAAAGTAAGTCAATTAAAATAAGAGAGATATGAATAAGGTCTTATAACTGTATGTATCAATTTTACTTTCGAATGATATTGAAACAAGTTCCACTCGAGTTTACCGTGCAAAACAAAACAAAACGGCTCGAGCTAGCCTAGTGGTAACACGTCAGCTTCCAGTGCTGAGGGTGCTCGGGTCGAATCCCGACAAGTGCCATTAAATACCTCCCTGTCTAGGCCGGATATGGACACGTTAAATTCGTAGACCGGAGAATGACTCGATGGGGTCAGAGAGGGTGGGAGAGGGTACGATCCCTCCAGATTCCGCCCCTGAGAGTGCTCGGTGAAAGTTGCGGTGGCACCTGGCTAAATTGGACTCCGACCCTTGTGGTTCCATTATAAACCAGAGCCGCACTCGTCAACCCGTAAGCCAATATGAACCTAGTCTGGACTAAATTTTGTCCAGGAGGTATTAGAAACAACAACCACAACAAAACAAAAGTTTAAATAAATTTCAAGTATACATAAAGATAAATGCAACAAAAACTGTTAAAAATAGTTTTAACCCAACCCATAAATTTAATCTCGTACATCAACTGAAAAATCTTTTTATTTTATTTAAAAAAAAAAAGAACCTTCTATTTTAATATCTAACGGAGTAATATGTTTCAATTTTGATAAAAACGGCAATATTAATGATGAATTTTTATCTTGCATTAATAAAATTCTCATCTACTAATCTTTAGACACTCACTTGGAAATAAATTTCAGTTCTCATCTAGTATAAGCAGACACTAATCTAAAATTCAATGTTGTGGAAAAATATGCAAGCCTTTCTTGAAACTTTAGAAGGAAATTAATGATCCAGATTAATTTAATGATTCAATATTTTACTCTATGCATGCCGTAAAATAAGAGGGTTCATTAAGTCGTATTTAACATTTTTACGGTTTAAGGATTTAAGAAAGAAAATTATGTTTTAAATGAATTCGCTTCTTTATTAAAGTGAAGGACAATATTTTAATATCAGTATTCACTTATTGTGCTACGTTATTTTTTTAAACGTTGTAGGCACTTGTCCAGAGAACTTATTCTCCATTATAAAAACATACTTTTCCATTTTTTAGCTCCAAATAATTTTAGCTATAACAGTGTTTCAATGAGTATTTAAAATTATTCAGTTGGAATAAAATAAATCACTTATTAAAGAGAGATTTAGTAAATCTCAAAATTAAAAGCCTTATTTTCTTTCAGTTGGGCTGAAAGCTTTTAACAGAATGTCAGTTGAACTTGTTTTTGAAAATAACTTTGTTGTTGTCGATTCCGATGCCCCCTGGCCGGAAGTATTCCAGACCAGGTCCATGTAGGCTAGCGGGGTCCATGTAGCCAGGTCCTTGTAGGCTTGAGGGATGCGGCTCCGGCTTATAACGGCACCAATATGGTCGGAGTCCTATTTAGCCAGGTGCCACCGCAATTTTGACCGAACACCCCCCAGGGACATCTGGGAGCATCATACCCTCTCCCACCATCTCTGACCACATATAGAGACTTTTCTGTTTACGGATTGAATAGGCCCATACCCTGCGCAGACACAGCGATATTGAATGGCGTCTCTCGGGATTCGATCCGAGCACCCTCAGCCCCAAAAACCGACGCGCTGTCACTAGGCTACCTCGGGCCATGTCAATACATGATAAAGCTACCTCGGGCAACTTTATCATGTATTGACATTTATATCAACATGTCAGTATTTAATTAGTAAGTGGACGAGGTAATTCCTGCTTAAAGTCACTAATGAACTTAAATTTGGAAAAGATAACATTTATAAAAATTTACTTGCGCAATTTGTATTTGAACGAACTTGTACAATGTAGCGTGCAGAAACTAGGGTTTTTGTCCCGGGTTTCCCCGAACCCGAAAACCCGGGATTTTCAAAGATTTTACGAACCCGAAACCCAGGGAATGTTTAATGTAAATCCGGGGAATTTGTTATTTATCTAATACAGTAGAATACTAATTATATTCCTTAATTGGGAACCAAGACCGAATTTTACAAGTCGGACTCGGTACGGCTCTCAAACAAATGAATAAAGACTACAAGACGAAGTGAGATGGAGATATATTGGCGTCGTCGTACGCCATAGCTCTATTTCACTAAAGTTTATGAGTTGGAAATTCCCAGCAGCACGTACGTAAGCACAATACTTCAGCTACACGACCATGCCTGCTTTCTGCGGTTTGTGTTTGGGTGTGTTTAGCCTATAAACTTTTCAGGTCAACAACAATCCGACCAACTTCGGTGGAAGCAGAACGAGCATTTTCTGTAATGGGTCTCTTTGCTAATAAACTTCGAAGCCGACTCAATGATGATACGTTGAGTGCAATGATGGTTGTACAGGCAGTTTTATAAAAAATGAGATATTTGTACCACTCTTATTTATGTTATACATAATCGCTCACTCCTTTCAACATCGTCATATCAAAAAAATCGGCGATTTTTAGTTATGCTTGTTTTCAGAATGCCCTGAAAGAGTAGTATATCACTGCAAGATCGTTATATCTCACCGCTCAATATTTAACCGCTAGAGAGCAGAATCAAAATTTATTTTCAATACATTTCAATGCCCTTTTAAACTTTCTAATCACTCTCCTGAAAAATCTTGTTTTTTGAGATATGAGGTTGTTGAAAAGAGTGAGCGATATATTGTATATGTTTATTAACATTAAATTTATTTACTGTTATTTTTTTACATTTGGAATTCTGAAATAAATTAAATGCTCCTAATAAACTATTTATTATTTTAGTTCTTTGCTATTGATCCCCAGGAACCAACCAAATAAACCCGAGGAAACCCAGGTTTTAAAATAAAATTTAAAAAAACGTCAAACCCGAAACCCGGGTTTTAAAAAAATTGCTCAAAATCGAAAACCCTAGTAAAAACTCAAAATTTATAGATTTAAACATTTTTTCCATGATGCATAAGACCCCGTATAATCTGTTCTCTGACATTCATACCAAACTTGCAAGCTCTAGTTGCAGTGCTTTAATTTTTTCCTGTCAACTTTTGAAAATGCATCTTTTGATAAAACGATAAAGTTAGTTTAATAAACAAAACTTGACCTGAAAACTCTGAACGAGCCTGATTTATGAGCAGCCATCAGTCGGCGTAGAAAGATACTCAAAGTTCCATCTCGTAAATATTACTCTCGATAGATACTTTATTGAGATGACATTCTGAAATATGTGGTATCACGACATATTTTTCATCCTTTGTAAATTTATTTTATCTTGTACAGTGACTCCCAAAATTGAGGGTACACATGTCTTAGGTATATTTGAATTTCAAGCTGCTAAAGGTCAAATTTAAGCAAAAACTAAGAGGCATGTTTTTCTAATTTTGCGCCACAAAATGACAAAAATTTTGCAGTTTAACCTCCTAAAAATTAATAAGTTTGAATTAATTAAAACTAATAGTTGACCATTTGAGAGAACAGCTACAGGAGACACAAATATACACACACACACAAACAAACACACACACACACACACACACACACACGCACGCACACACACACACACATATATATATATATATATATACAGTGGAATCTCGATCTATCGTTTTTCAAGGGACCTATTGAAATGAACGATAAATGCGGGAAAACGATAGATGCGGAAACATAACAAAGCAATATGATCATCGTGACTGAATAAATGAACGACACATACGGAAAAACGATGGATCCGAAAACGATCGATCGAGATTCCACTGTATATATATATATATATATATATATATATATATGTAATATCACCACTAAGTCTGGGTCGAAGCTCAACTGGCCTGGAAATCTTAGCCTGTCGGATCCGGGGTGTAGTCGAAGTGGCTTGGAGTGGCTGGGATGAAAAAGAACTAATTGGAATCCATACCAGAAGGAAGAGGCAACTGGTTGATAACATACTCTTTATTTCCGAAGCAGTTTCGTGGCTGGACATCATTTGGACGGGATTAGAGACATCTTAACTCCTCAGATACCGAGGAAAAAGGCCCGATCACGCCGACAACGCAGGGCGCTGTGGCAATACGGACATTCAAAACGCTACATCTTGCCAAGCCAGAGCAAAACACACAAGTCCGCCAAAATCCTAGTGCTACGTCCTCGAGTCAGCGTACTGAACTTTTGGACTAAAGCGAACATATGACCCTAGCGCCTCATATGGTGTGGTCAGTGGAAAGTTCTCCAACCTTATATAACGGTTATATAACTCTTTCCGCGCGTGGCCTTAGGGGAAAAACTAATAGATTATTTTGGTTGGATTTGAGGGGTAATGCTTTATTGCCAAAGGGTAAAAGAATTTAGATTGGCGTTTTACTAATAAAAAAGGTTTGAAATTTATTTCATATATATATAAAATATGAATTTTTAACACAATTCAATTTTTCTTATAAATCACGACAATCTTATTTTATTTTAAATTCTAATCATTAAGTTCTTTCTGGTATAAAACGATATTAAACTGTCTTCGAAGTCAGTTCTAGGATTTCGGAATGTAAATATCATAAAGATTAATAATTATAGTAACAATACCAAATGAATTCAATAGATTAAGGAACTTATGCGTTCTTAAACTTCTTTCTCGATTTTTTTTTACAGAAAAATTACATCAAAGCGGCAATGTCAAAGAATTTATCATCAAATTTTATTCAATACTCTCTCTACCTTCAAAAAAATTAATGATGCGTGGGAAATTAATGCTAAAATATTTCACCTCCTTTCTGGCTTTCATTAAGCAATATTTAAATCCTTAATGACCCAAGGAAATGACTACAAGAATAAAAGATATCAAAGGCAGTTTCATTCATTTCGCTATGAAGAATCATTCAACTATCTTAAGTATGCCCTTTAATAATCAGCTTTTTGTTTCAAGAATGGGATCGTTTCTCATTTGTAGTTCAACATTTTAAAGAAGGAATTTGAAACTGAATAACAAATTTATATAAAATTACTAATACTTAATACAAAGTAGTGTTAGATTTTCTATCCGATATTAGCATTCCCCTCCAATTTGTTTCAATAGTAAATAATAGTCTTAATGAAAAAAATTCTAGTAAATGCATGGTCAAGTCTTCGAATTTTGTAAAAATGATATATTTATTATTGTTAAATCAGTTATCATCTTGTTTCAAAGCATTAAATTAATTGCTTTACTGTGTCATATTTTGCTCCAAACCACTGTTCCGTGCATACACTTCAGTACAGCTAAAATAAAGGGACGCGGTGGTCCAATTGGCATAAGCAGCGGGCCAGAGATCTGAAAGTTCCTGGTTCGATGCTTGTTGCTCCAAATCCACCGCCGTGATCACTCCTGGTGGCCGGAGCACGTAAAATAGGTCGTGGCTACAATGTGTTCCAAGTTCTCAAATTTAGCTCTGGAGGTGCGGGGTCAAGTGTTCCCGTCACTTGACTCGGTTCAAAATTACGGGACTCAGTTCTTCACGGTCAAGTCAGACATCAACCCTAGTGGTGAAGCTGTTTACAACCCTTCGCCAAGGACCTAGGATTTGAGGACCTAGGTCCTTTGGACTTGTTGTAGGCTTTCCTACACCAAGGGACTGGTAACAACAACAGTTAAAATCTGATGATATGGAAACAGTTTTAAAGGAATCTAGTATCCATTCTAAGGCATCTGTATTCTTTTACTATAACAACATCAATAGTGCCAGAATTTGTAAATTTTTTTTATCTTCAGTAACACCAGCAAATTGAAAGAAAATTTAGTTCCCCATATGCACCCCCAAGGATTGTGGGGTTCATTAATTGCATCCATGTTGCTATAATGCAACCAACTGAAATTTTTGTGGGGTGTCACACATGTTATCTACACAGAAAAGGAATTTATTCAATCAATGTTTAGCTTTTAAGTTAAAATTTCAAGTATTATATTTGAGCATAAAAGTATTTATATGATCTTTAATGAAATGATTGTCGTGTTGCCTGTCTTCAAATTATTTATTTTTTTGGGCGAGATTCGTATATTATTTGGGTTAGTACAAATTATTTATAATTAATAGGTATTTGGGTGCGTTGTGTTTTTTTATTTATTTTCTTGAATACAACCCAAAATTCTAGACAGGTTTGCAACCGAACAGGTCAAATAAACTTTGCTTCTAAAACCTTCCTTTAGATCAACTACACAAAACAAAGATGACTGACTCCAATGTAACAAAATAAAATTGATTTATTTACAACCTTATCTATTTACAATTTAACTCAAAAAAAACCGAATCACCAAATCTTCTTACACAGTTTACTCATTTTACTAATCTTTTAGCATTTTCTCCTCGATTCATATCGAATGACATGTATTTAATTAAATCTACACCTTTTGTATTCAGGGAGCATAAATTTATTTATTTTACCTACGGCAAAGAACTACTCTCTCTCAAAATCTATATTTAAAAATAAACATTTGATCCCGCACTCAATCATTCAAATTTTCGATGTTGGGTCTGAACAAGACAAAATGATTAACACTCACTCAATTTGATGCTAACTGGACTGGAACACGGGTGACGATCTCATCATCGGACTTGGTAACTTCTCTCGAAAACGGGATTATGAAGCAAGCATACCGGGAAGAATCAACCGGATCTCCTATATGTCGTCACTCCATCGTGAAAGGCGCAATTCTCTCTTCTCTCGAAAACGGGATCATGATGCAAGCATACCGGGAAGAATCAACCGGATCTCCTATATGTCGTCACTCCATCGTGAAGGCGCAATTCTCTCTTCTCTCGAAAACGGGATCATGATGCAAGCATACCGGGAAGAATCAACCGGATCTCCTATATGTCGTCACTCCATGGTGAAAGGCGCAATTCTCTCTTCTCTCGAAAACGGGATCATGATGCAAGCATACCGGGAAGAATCAACCGGATCTCCTATATGTCGTCACTCCATCGTGAAAGGCGCAATTCTCTCTTCTCTCGAAAACGGGATCATGATGCAAGCATACCGGGAAGAATCAACCGGATCTCCTATATGTCGTCACTCCATCGTGAAGGCGCAATTCTCTCTTCTCTCGAAAACGGGATCATGATGCAAGCATACCGGGAAGAATCAACCGGATCTCCTATATGTCGTCACTCCATCGTGAAAGGCGCAATTCTCTCTTCTCTCGAAAACGGGATCATGATGCAAGCATACCGGGAAGAATCAACCGGATCTCCTATATGTCGTCACTCCATGGTGAAAGGCGCAATTCTCTCTTCTCTCGAAAACGGGATCATGATGCAAGCATACCGGGAAGAATCAACCGGTCTCCGACAGTTAATCGACAATCTCTCATCACCTGCGATGCTAAGCACCGGGGGGAAGGCAAACCCGGGCCGCATGCAGCAGTGAATTCTCGAAAAAAACTCTAAGTCTTCTATTTATTTATTTTTTTTATAACAAAGTCCACGCCTTCTCGTGACTCCTAATCCATTCAGGAAAGCTTTCAAAAATCCACCATTTAGCATCAATTTTCATTTCTTGGATTGGATAATCCCATAACTCATGCCCGCCTTCATTACGTCATACCACAGACCACCCAAGTCCAGTCCACGTGTTTTGCGGTCTACAGGCCCAATAAATTCTTTACAATAGGGTATTTTACTTTAATGTCAAACCCTGGTGCCATCTCCTTATCTGCGTCTGGAATCACCTACCCCCTATCGCGCACCGCCGCTTTTAAATTGGCTGATGCGTACAGACGACTGTTCCGTCCTCTAATCAAAGGCGGCTTCCTAGCATTCTAACCGAAATGTGATGAAAACAGCCTTCGATCACTTTATCTCTCTAAAAATTTTAATTTTTCTTTAAAATCGAAAGCGCTTCATCACAATGATTCCGTTATTAATGGGTAACAGGTAATCCTTAATGAGAAAAAATTTAAACCAATATATTCATAAAGCCCTCAATTATGAATTTCAAAAACTATCAGGATTTTTTTACTCAAGCTATAATTGGTCCAATGTATTTAATTTTCTACAGATTTCTGGTGATAGTCTAAAAATAAGAGCCTATAGCATCAGATACCCTGGAAGTGTCCATGATGCTTTTATATGGCATCATAGTGACATCAAGTCACGTATAAGGAGGAAGCATGAGAGTGGAAATAGCAACTCTTTTGTCTATTTTATTTTGAAGAAGATGATAAAGATTACTCGATACTACCCCTCATTCAGTGGTCACCATTCATTGTTTACGTACTTCCCAGTTTATTCGAAGAAGAAAGTGATTCTAACAGAACAATTTAATCAGTTATGTTATGATGGAAATTTCCGATATATAAATTCTAAAAGAAAATGCTGTTCTTAAAGGAAAGAATAAATCAGTGTTTTATACGATGGGCGACTTTTCGAATGAATCACTCGCATAACTCGATTATAAAAATCATTCGAGTAGTCCGATTATCAATATTTCACTCGAGTTATTCGGAATCGATTATTTCATTCAAGTGAATCGCTCGAATGATTTTGCTCGCGATTATTTCTATAGTACGCGAGTGAATCACTTGATCACAACGATTATTTTGCGCGCGATTATTTCTATAGTACGCGAGTGAATCACTCGGACAGAACGATTATTTTTAGGAGATTATTTCTTGGATGAATCTCGCTAAAGTACTAGAGTGAATTTGTCGAAAGAGATGATTATTTTTCAGGCGATTATTTCTCGTTTCCCGTTAGCTCGAGTGATTGCCCAAGACGATTATTTCTTAGATAGCTCAAATCTCCTTTATTCAGTACGCTATGCTAAATATTTTCATCTGGAATTAGGAATACTGGACCGGAGTGGAGGATTTTATAAAACTATAGTGTTTGTGTATAGCTGAACTTTAGACTAAATAATTAATCTAAACATATGAAAATGGATGTATGTGTGTATGTTCCAGCATCACTCTGGAGCATCTGGAGCAACATCAACCAAACTTGGTACACATATTATTTACAATCTGGGAGGAAACACTAGGGGGGGGGGTAAGGGTAAGCCAACCCTAGCACCCCTAGGGGGTGGACATGTAAAAATAATCGAAAACGACTGATATTAGTGTCGAATCTATAGTTTTCGGGGTCACAGAGATTGATAGTGACACTCCCGATGCATTTTAAGTGCAAGTTCCGCCCCCCTTCAGCATTGGGGGAAGAGGGGAGAAGGGATGAAAAATAAAATGTCCAAAATGACCGAGAGTAGTATCGAATCCATAGTTTTCGGTGTCACAGAAATTGATAGTGACACTCCCGATGCCGTTTAAGTGCAAGTTCGGCACGCTGACACTTGTTGATGCCCCACCATTGAAATCCGCAGCAATTTGTGGAAGTCTTGCACGTCTATCTGGATTCTCGTCAGTCGTCAACAGTCCCGTTCATTCAAGGTCTTTTTCTGGCCGCAATGATGTCGGAGATTTGATGTTTTACCGGATACCTGATAGTAGTATAGTAATAGTGTATAATGTAATGTCAAAACAACTGACAACGGTGGAGGTGCCAAATGTATGTAAAACGACAAACTACAAGAGTTATTGAAACCAACCCAGCACCGACTGCCATGCAGCCAATGTGGGAAAGTAAATAAATTAAGCTTAACATGATCGATACATTCTTACTTCCAGTCTTCTTGTAGTATGGTGTCACCGCAGTGCGAGGTATTCCAAATCATAACTAATTAGAATCAAAATACATTTCACTTGTAGCTATTTATTCCAATTTTCACGACCAGTAAATGTGGAGTTGAACAAATGTTGCAAAATGGCAGCGATTCACTCAGCGGCATCGACGAAGGGAAAACTGGTCCCAAAATAAATAACAAATGCGTATAGAAGTAATTACTTGAATTCACAATGGGAGGGGCTGCCTTGTGCAAGCCCTCGCTAAAATATTTTCTTGTTGAAAAGCATAACAGGCCACTTCTTAAAATTTGGCTTTAAATTGCATGAAAGAGAAAAATGCTTGTTGTAAAAGTTACTGAAACTGAATTCTAAACTTACACCGTTGCCACTGCAGAAAAAGAAAAATCCAATCAAGTATAAACACTGCCATCTGTTGGTGAACAAAAATAAAACATAAAGTTAACAATAAAAATGTCTTTTAAGTCCAAACACCTGATATTCATGGTACACTCGTATAGTGGTAGTGCGCGAAAATTAAAATTGCATCGCTACGTCGCAGATGCTATGTCCCATCTCTCGTGCTCCGACTATAACTGCACGTTCAAAGTCACATAAATCGTGATTACCTGCCATTGTAGCTGCAGGAACCGATTTAACAGCTTCGCCAGATACCTGTTGTCTCATATAGGCACTGCCGACCGCATCGCATTACGCTGACTGGTTACATATCTCCGTTATTTGCATACGCAAGGCTGTACCAGTTATCTTTGGCTCTTCAGTGTATAACTGATGCGTAAAATAACGAAGTGCTTGTACATAAAATCCCATGTGAGGTATGGAATTCTTAATGTGGGATAGAATTAGTTCTCTCTTTAATAAAATGTGTAAAATTATGCATGTGCTGAAAAACATCATTTTATTATACATCGTATGTCACAGTTATTTCTTCAAATATTTAGTATGATATAATATATCACGCAATAAATGTTTATAACATATCAAACAGTTATTTTTTTAGATCTGTTGTGAATAAAATGATAAACACAATGAAAACCTTTATTCAATATGGCTTATATAAATTATATAGTAAAATTGCCTTAATTATTTAGCCTGCCACATGCAGTTAAATTCAATCTCATTTGAGAAGAAAACGTTTCTAGAATTTGTCAGGGTGAATAAAAATTATTTATTACACAAATCACAAGGCTATAGAAACAATAAAGTAGGTAAAATGACTCTTTTAACATAACTAAGCCATAAATGTCATATATACAATGAAAATTTTATTTAAAAAGAACACATTATAGGAGAACCTCATGTACTATATATTTACAGCAAATTTTCCTTAAAATAAACAACAGACTGTAATATATTTTTGGCAGATTAATACGAATAAATTTTTTTTTTTATAAACACATAGCTGAACTCTAGTTATGTTGTTAAGCCTTATTCATTATAAAGAAACAAAAAAATCAGATTTATCCATGATCTTTGGCAGAATTGAAAACAAATATTAGATTACTTTAGTCCTTATTATAAAGAAAAAAAATCAGCAATTATAAAATGCATTTTTACAAAGTTTAATAACAGACATTAACTACTTTCAGCGAAATATAATCATATAAAAATTAAGGCTATTTTGAAATAATGCCTTTTACTTGTATAACCTTCATGAAAAGTTAAATTTCAAAAAAGTTAATAAATGACGCATATTCTAACTGGAATTTATACATAAAATATATAAAGGAAAATTAATATCTTTTAAGCAACTTACACAATATTTAAAAAATGAGAAAAATTCCATAACATAGAAAATTGAATAAAAAATTGAAGTCTTTTTCCACACCACCTAGAGAGGTAAAACTTCACAGGCGCATTTTTTTAGCGTGGTTGTCTCCAGGAGGTATAATCGATTTACATTTTTGATAATGTTATTAAATCATAGCATCATAAAAATACTAATATTTGTATAAAACATGAAAAAAAACTGAACATTGTGCAACATCAAAAAATTAGTACAAAATGCAAAACACACATGAAAAAATGCTGAGCACATTATAACATCAAAATATTGAAATAAAATATAAAAAAATTTAAGTGATATTTAAAAAGTAAGTACGTGAGATGTTCTAAATGGTTCATATATACATAAAATATTTACAAATTTCTGTTTAGAAAAAGAATTCTATCCGAGATTTTAGAGGATAAACGATTCCTCTTATCATTCGATATATGTCCGCTTTTCGAGAATACTCTCTCACATGGCACAGATGTTGCGGGAATACATAAGTAATTTGATTTTAAATCATAAAGTTCTGGTAAAGAATACTTATTTACACTCCAGAACTCCAGAGGATCAGAAGGTCTTGCCACATACGGCATTTCCACATACTGCCCGATTAATAGAGTTGCAGTAGTGCTTGCAGATCTGACAGTTTGTGTGTCCATTAATTTGGAATCAAAATATTTCCATATAGAAAATTTATCCTCTCTCTCTCTGTAGAGGTACTCGGTGTTGGAGTCACAGAGGTTACATTTGATTTATTTTTTGAGTTTACGACAGACTCAATTTCTTCTGTGACCCAGTCCTGGACTTTTCGGGAGTTTTCCCCCGTGCCAAATGCCGTTTTCTTGAATCTTGGATCAAGAAAAGTCGCTTTAGCCAGAGTTTTATTGCATTCCAAGGAACCAAGCCGCCTTGCTACGACATCATTGAGCGATTTCTGCAACTGTTTAACAATAGAGGTACGTGGCTTCTGTTGTTTTAAAGCAAACTGAAGACCTCTAACAAGTGGAATGATTAAAGACATCGTTGCTTATTTTTCTGCTGACAAAACTTTGGTCATACTTTCAAAAGGTTTCAAAATGGGAACACAATCAGCTATAATATCCCATTCTGTCCAATCCAAAAATTCTGGGGCATGCGGCAAATTTGACACAGGAGCTGACAGTGGGGATTTTATCAATAAAAGCCTCTGCAACATATTTAAAGTTGAATTCCATCTTGTGGTAACATCCTTTTTAACCTTCAGTTCGCTGAGATTCATAAGTTTCTGGAGTTCCCTCAGTTTATCAGCAGCTACTGTGCTGCTCCTAAAATGGCCTACTACAGCCCGACACTTTTTCATGAGTGTGCTCAATACGGTATCATTATTTCAAGATTCATTCACAGTCAAATTTAAAGTGTGAGCAATACAGGGGTGATGCCGTTTCTGTAATACATCTGAAACTGCATTCTTCATATTTGCTGCATTGTCTGTCACAATTGCTGTTACTTTACTGTCAATATTCCATTCTTGAATTATTGACAGGAGGCAAGAAGCAATGTTATCGCCTGAATGCCTATTTTAAAACTCCCTCGTACTTAGTACTGAAGAACGGAATTTTTTGTCATAAATATAATGGGCAGTTACAGTCAAGTACGATTTGGTACTGTCCGATATCCACAGGTTAGTGGTAACTGCTACATTTGAAACTGAATCCAGCATAATTTTAGTCTTCAATTTCACTTCCTCATGAAGTTGGGAAAGATGTCTCGATGTAAGCATTTTTCTCGTTGGAGGATTGTAGAGTGGCTGGAGCTTTTTACTATAATTTAGAAATCCTGTGTTTTCTACAATGGGAAGAGGCTGATAATCTTTTACGATCATCTCAAGGAGACATCTATCAATAGACTCCTCAGATAAGGAAAGTTCATTATTTTGTTTACTTCCAAATAACTTTAGCTGTTTTCTCTGCTTCTGTGGAGGTTCCTGTAGATCATCGACCTCAGCAGTTGAAAGCATCAGCATTTTCATTCAACTTTACAAAGTGTTCCCACACTTCCTATTTTTTACAGACGGGCCTCCTCGTTTTAGACATATTAAAATTTTAAATTCTTACACTTAAAACTGACTTGAATTTATATTAAAATGAGAGACTGTAATGTTAATGTAAAATCAGAGAAATAATAAAACTGAACAAACTTGCATACGAGAGAGCAAAAATGGCTGATAACAGAGTTCATGATGATATCTCAAGTCAATGACAATATTACGAGTTCAGAAAAGAATCCTAAAACGTTTCACAAAGATTCCTTTAGCAAGCGAAAGGCCCGTTGCACACACGGCCTTTCTATCCGTGGCGGAAAATTTCCATCGGACGTCGTTCCAACAGTAGACCACAGAAGTCAATTGGAGCTTGCACACTGGGCGGGGAAAAAAAGATAGTTAAATTTTTCGTTCACGGTAGCTAGTGCAGCTGTCGAGTGCCACTGTGCGCTGGCGAATTTTTTTGACGCCAGATTGAACTAGTTATCCATGTGACCACACGCTTACACGCACACAGCGGATTATACAGTGGTAGGCCCGTTGCACACACGGCGTAGGCGGAAATTTTCCATCGGACGTCGTTCTAAAAGTAGAGCTTACACACACGGCGAAAAACTCCGTCGCCGGGGAAAAGGTCCACCCCTCCTTTTCGAATCCTGCACGTGTCCAAGAAAACCAGAGGGGTCGCACCTACGCCCCCCTCCCCCCAGACGGGATCGGAGGAGCACTCCTTTTCGAATCCCCTACGATTCCAAGAAAACCAGCACGCCCCCCCCCCCCCAGCAAACCCCCAAGCACCCCTCTCGCAAATGACCCTACGACGGTAGAGTCCGCTGTGTGTGTAAGCGTGCATAGGGTCACATGGATAACTAGTTGAATCTGGCGTCAACGAATCCGCCAGCGCACAGTGGCACTCGACAGCTGCACCAGCTACCGTCGACGAAAAATTTAATTTTCCGCCCAGTGTGCAAGCTCCAATTGACTTCTGTGGTCTACTGTTGGAACGACGTCCGATGGAAAATTTAGAGATAAAAATGCTTTGTGTGCAACGGGCCGTAGGGTCTTTTGCAAGAGGGGTGGTTGGGGTTTTCTGGGGTTGGGGGCGCGCTGGTTTTTCTTGGTATCGTAAAGGGGATTCGAAAAGGAGGGCTCCTCCGATCCCGGTTAGGAGGAGTCATAGACCTGTAATATACTTATTTCAGCTCGATGGGAGGAGTGGGGGGGGGGGCGTAGGTGCAACACCTTCTCTCAGAGGAGAGAAGGTGTTAGAAGGTGCGACCCCGCTGGTTACCTTGGAAACGTGCAGGATTCGAAAAGGAGGGGTGGGCCTTTTCCCCGGCGACGGATTTTTTCGCCGTGTGTTTACAGACTACTTTTGGAACGACGTCGACTGATTATTTTCCGTGACCGTAAAAAACACCGTGTGTGCAATGGACCAAAAGGGAGCATAAACTGAAAAAAATCGGCTGTGGTCAGCCGTTATAAGGTCAAGGTTGCCAGTACTAAAAACTCCCCCTCTTCCGATTAACTGTCGCGAAGGCTGGAAATAAAAGCGTTCTAACGTTTCCTCGTGCTTTTTTCTCTTGGCGGATTCACACATTACTATCAACTGTTTAAGCTTTAAGAAAATCATCGCATGTTTTGATTTCCATTTTCATGTAATCGACGTATTTTGGCAACTTTTTACCCTGCATCGTATTACTTACTATTTCCCGAAGTAATTGTAAGGGAGCTTCAGAAAACCCCAATAAAATTTAGTCATGTTTATTTTTATAAATAATGGATCATACAAAAATTTATTATTATAGATACAGATTTCAGGGTATTTGGGTGAAACTGTTAATTTTTTTTTCGCCAAAGGAGACGCGATCTTTTTCGGTAATTTTGTTTTCATTTAAGGGGTCTCAGAAGTCTTACTTTTTTACTGAAGCATAATGTCAATTTAGCATCATGTCACATTTAGTTTTATTTCTCATTCCCTATAAAACATAAATACATGAAATTTTTGCCACTGAAAGCTTAATATATGTTCTATGTAGAATAATTATTTCAATGTTCTATAACTGTTATTTTAGTTAATTTTTAATTTTTAATTTTGAGGAAAATTTTAAAATTGTGTTTTGGCTTGCATCCATTGCGCGCAAGACTGTAGCAAAACTATTGGTTCTAGACACCCAAAAAATATTGATAATGATGTAAAACTAATGTATATTTCACGTATACTCCATTTTTAAGCAATTAAAAACTTAAATTTTTAAAATTTAAATTAAAATTACAAAACTTTGAAAAAATGCATTTTTTATTGCAAACATGTTAATTTTAAATAATTAATGCAATTAAAAATACTAAATTTGAAGTATACATTATTCCTTGCATCAAAATGAACGAATTTACAAAGTTTTATAGAAATTGTTTTATTAGTTTCTGAAAAATGCTGGCTTTCGGTGCTGAGGGTGCTCGGATCGAATCCCGGCGTTGCGCCACTGAAAATGCCTCCGTTTATGTCATCCCTTCATAGGGGGTAATACTGGTCCGCTTATATGCGCTCCCATAATAAAATGGCCAGCAATAGCTGCGGTGTATTATAGGCAAGTCTTCATGACAAGTGAGTCCGCATTGGTTTAAAAAAAACAAATAATTACACACTTTGTGTGTCGTTATTTTTACATATGCGCTGGTATATTTGAAAGTGGTGTAAGTCCACTTTAAAAAAAATGAGTTAAAGGTAATTTTAGTAAGATATAGACACCTTCTCTTCATATTTATAATCAGACTTTCAGTGGAGTATTTCATAAAGTAAACAAAATAATTTTGGCTATAAAATGTTATCGGAAAAAAAAAATTTAAGTGGAATAAGTCCATTCCTAATAATTATAATAAAAGCAACTTGCTTATTGCAATTATTATTGATTATTACAACTTCAATGTACACTACGCTTTAGCATATTTTACTTAGCTAGTGTCTTAAATACAACATCGTTAACAAGATAAGATTATTGTTCTGATTAAGTGGTCAGAAGTAATTTCACTGATTTTGTTTGGTTTTCTTCCGCAAGTCCTACTGTTTGGTTTGTGTTTCTTATGATAATACATTGCACCGTGAGTTTTATTTAAATATAATTGTTATTAAAGCAGAAAATCAAAGTTTTTGATAAACAATATTTCATACAGTTGTTACAATGAGTTCACATACCTATAAAAAAGACAATAATATGTCAATTTGGTCTGATAATGATGTTGGTAAGAGTTTGCA
>OU015503.1:45422197-45472197 GCA_907164885.2 Dolomedes plantarius | reverse complement strand
GCATCAAAGCGAAAGCATCTTACGCTACACGAAAAAGTGAAAATTATTGAAAACTGGGAAGAAAGTGGTGGAATAACAAAAGTCCAATTCGCAACACAATTTCAGCTACCCGAGTCTACTCTCAAAGGCATTTTAGCAAGCAAAAATTCTTGAAGCAGCACAAAAATTTGGTTTGGGACCCAAATCCAAACGGCAGAAAATTCAATGTGGCCGATCAAAAGAGTTTGAGAAGGCAGTCCTGCAATAGTTTCATCAGGCAAGAGCATCTAACATTACAATTTCCGGAGTGATATTTAAAGAAAATGCTATTATTCTGGCAGAAAAGTTTGGAATGCAAAATTTTCAGGCTTCGGCTGGTTGGATAACAAAGTTCAAAGAAAGATACGGGCTTGTATTTAAAAGCATATCTGGCGAAAGTGGCTCCGTAGATGAAAAAATAGTGGATGAATGGAAAATAGTGCTGAAGGGGAAATTAGATGGATATCATGAGAAGAACATATTCAATGCAGATGAGACGGGCCTATTCTACAATATGGGGCCTAATAAAACCTTAACGTATGTGGGCGAAAAGTGTTTTGGTGGAAAACACAGTAAGGAACGATTGACTGTTTTACTGTGCACTAATTCGGATGGATCTGAGAAATTTCCACCACTAGTTATAGGCAAATCAAAGCAACCAAGGTGTTTTAAGAATATCACCAGGAAACCTTGTGAGTACCGCAATAACAATAAAGCGTGGAGGACATCACAAATTTTTATTGGCTGGATTAGAAAATTTGATGCAAAAATGCATCGAGAAAAGAGAAAAGTTTTACTTTTAATCGACCGATGCACTGCACATACTCCAAATATCCCTGGACTTACAAATTTGACCATCCATTTCTTACCAGCTAATTGCACTAGCAAGTTGCAGCCATTAGACCTGGGTATCATTCGCAGTGTGAAAGCATAGTACAGAAAGTCTTTAATTAGGAAATTAATAAACAATTCGGCTGACAGTATAAAAATTAGAAAATTTACAATCTTGGAAGCAATGCACATGATAACATCAGCATGGAAAGAAGTTTCTTCATCCACAATAAAAAACTGCTTTCGCGTTGCTGGAATTCACAAATAACTTGTAGTGGAACTGCAAAGTACGGATGTAGAAATCAACGAAGATGACATTACCGCTGAAGAATGGAGAAGTCTTGTTGAAGATGAGGATGTTTCAATTCAAGATTTCTACAATTGTGATAAATATGTTTTAACAACAGATTTCAGAAATGTAGAACAAATTTATGAAGATATTGTAAACGAAAACACAGTGTCAGACGAAGGTGAAGTTGAAGACACGGAAAACGAGACACTGCCACCGTCATACACAAATGCAATTTATGCTCTTGATGTTCTCCAACGCTATATTACATCGAAAATGGAAGGTGACTCATTTAACATTTTAGAAAATCTGGAAAAGAGAATAACGAAAACAAGGCGAATGAAGCAATCAAAACTTTTTGAATTTTTTAAAACGTAATTTATTGTATTGTTTGTACTATTTCTTTTTCAATGTAATTTAGAATAACTTTTTGTGAATAAAATAATGATGATAATAAAAAATAACATTTTTAAACACGCCAATATATTAAGAAATATATTGACAGTCCTAAACCTGTAAAGTGGGAAGGGAAATGTTATTTTTTCACAAATTCTGTTTAAGGACGATCTCTACTTAAGGGCGATTTTTCAGGGTCCCTTGAAAGTCGTTAAACAGAGAATCAACTGTGTATATATATATATATATATATATATATATATATATATATATATATATATATATATATATATATATATATATATATATATATATATATAAGAGCTTGTCTGTTTGTTTGTTCGCTATAGAATCATAGACTGTTTCACTCACAGAGACCAAATTCGGCACAGTTAATGTTTAGGACCCGAGAAACTTAAATCAGCAAAAACGAAGTTTGGGTCTCAATTAGTTTTTGTTTAATTAATTTTTGTAATGATTTTTTGTGCCCGTAAGAGGTGCGAGGCACCCCCTGTGGATACAGGCGTTCAGTGAAATATGAACCTATCCCTCGTCCTCCGCGCGGGAGAAGAGGGGTGCGCGGGGGTGGGAGAGATTCATGGTAATAAACTTTGCCCTTGACTAACTGACTGACTAACTGACAGATAACGCACAGTCCAAACCATTGGACATAAAGAGCTGAAATTTTGCATGGTGATTCTTCTATAGTGGAGTTATAGTGGAGGGGTAAACTGAGAAAGGTTTTTGAAAAATTATTCTTCAATTTTTTAAAATTAAATTTTTAAGCTGTTTTTCTAATTTTTTTTAAGTTTGCATTTAAAATGATAATCCGAGGGTTATAAAATTTATATCACGAGAAATATCATAAAAATTCCTTTAAAATGAATTCTTTTTCGAATCTTTACCTACCTCCCTTTTCTGATTTTTGGTGAATTTTTAAAGATTAATTTTTAGAATGTAATTTATGAAATGCTGATCACGTGGTTTCTTTTCTTTTTGTGATACTTTAAATTAATTCTGCGTTACGTGCATAACAACGAAATAAATTGACAAAAGAAATATTAAAATACGGTAAAAGATAAAATTTAACCACTAGACTAACCGAGATGGGAGTGTTTTAAGAATGCAGTTCAAATTAGTATGTTTTAACACAACTTTATTCCCGGCTCTGCTTTTTGTCCTTTGTTATTTGCAGTTTTTCTCATCGCTTAAACCGATTTACAATTTGCTTTTTCTACGGTTTTTGGCCTTAGGAAAATTAAAAATCGAATTACAATTCGCTTTTTCAACGGTTTTGGCCTTGGGAAAATTAAAAACCGATACGTTTTTTGGCCTGTCGATAATAAAAAATCGAATCACCAAAGTAAGGAATATAGGCTTCATGTGAAATCACGCCTTACTTTGAATAAATAAAGGCGATAATGCATCTTGCTCTTTACCTCTTAGGTGATGTGGAAAAAAGTGCGTCTCTTGGGTGTTGTGGAACAAACTGAGCTTTTAAGGGAAAAATAAATAATAAAGGCTTATGAAAATTATAAAACTTATTTCTAATTAAACAGTGGATCAAACAAATCTAATTAAACTAATTAAACAGTATCTAACAAATATAATTAAGCAGTAAACTTATTCAATCCAAACGTGCGAATCACGCAACACTGTGTTATTAATTTTCAATAAAATCACATGTATAATCAGACAAAGGTACGCAAGCTCAAAGTTTCTTTCTTTCTTATTGTTTGTATATCATTTCAGTAGAAACGCGCTAAGCGCAATCTCTCTAGCCAAATGAACATGAAGAGCGGGGGGTGCAGCCCAGTATTTTTTTGATCGAATGCATCAAAATTTTTATATCTATATATCTACCCGGGCATCGCCGGGCAATAATGTAGCATATATATATATATATATATATATATATATATATATATATATATATATATATATATATATATATATATATATATATATATATATATATATAATATTAAAAACTAGTAATTTCTTAATTCAACACTCTTACCATTTAAAAACTATTAATTCTTTACTTTACTATTCCAAATTACAAACCCTTTTTTAATTCCTTGAAACAGGTAATTCCCTTTGGGCATTCGCGTTAAATTCCATTTTAAAATCTAACATTATTCTAAATTCCCTACGGCGTTTGAAACTAATTTCACTTTTGTTTCTAAGTTCTAATAACCTCGAGAGAAAATATTAAATGGCTGCCTGTTAACTCGAAAACTAAAGTTGCGTGGCGTCACTAGAGAGTAAATCAGTTCTGCGCATCAATACTAACTTTTAACCAATCAGCTATTAAGACACACCCGTCTGTCACGTGATGAGATGAACCTTTAAAACTATCTGGTGTCTAAAATTAGACACACTCTGTAAGAATCGGTTTGTCATATAATCCCGGGCGGACGACTTGGAAAAACTTAATAAAATGCTTTAGATTCAATTACGTATCTGTGGTTCCTGTGTCTGCGTTGGGAGTCTTTGCGGGAAAATGCTCGGTTTGTCATCATGTGTATCGGCGACGTCATCCACTCTGGCCTGTTATTTGTTCCTCCACGTCTCCTATATTTCATATATATATATATATATATATAAATAATAAAAAACTAAATAATAAAGGGTATAATAGTCCTAAAATACGGTAACCTAAGTAAGTTTGTAACTGAGAATCCACTACCTCCATGGTTGCAAGTTTTGTGACGTCAGTCATCTTACGGTTACAAGTTCTTAACTTCCACTCTGTCTAGCGCCAAGCTTGGTGTTCTTTGGTTAAGTACTATAATTCAATCTTTATTCAATTATTAATCAATTCTTCTGTTTTTCATGGATTGTACGGTGTCTGAGTGTGTTTATTGTATAGATCATACTCATCGGAAACAATCCATTGGTTTTTAGACAGCATTGACACCGCTGATGAAGAAATGCTGTCATGGTACATCCACATTCAAGCAGAAATTCTGCAGGGAAGTACCCCCAACTCCTGTCATCACATTAGTCACGGTAACCCTACCCGTCGGGTAGGGTTCATTTCACTCTCATCCCCCATTCCCGCCCCCAAGGTCCCTTCTTTTTCTTTGATGCTCTGCGGCAAAGACCGACTAGACACAAGATCAGTGCAGGACTGCTCTGCAGGCCGCTGCCCATAAATCACTGGTTTCCCCGCAGAATTCTGAGGAGAGCATGGATGTGAACGCACTATCAGAAACCTCTTTCATACTTTTCTTTTCATGTTGTTCGTTCCTGGCTGCAAGTAGCTTTAGAGCTATTACTGGTTTTCTCTTTCATCTTTTTCTTATTTATATATATATATATATATATATATATATATATATATATATATATATATATATATATATATATCCCCCTTAACGGCCGTTCTTAAAAAGGGGTATTAAATTTCTCGTTCTAAAGAGTGAATCGGAATAATGGGCCACGTAGGCTAAAGGTTAATTGGACAACGGATTTATTCTAAACAATTTGTTACAACTCTTTTTGTGATACGAAAATTACATCATAAGATATTAAAATAATTCTGAACATCGAAACAGTGATTTTTATACAAAGTTTTAACTTTAAATGCATTTATCTGAAAATATGATTTTTTGACTTTGCACATATGATATCTCAAACTATTCGAGATAAATGCTTCAAATATTCTACATATGTTAATGTTAACCTGCTACATAAAATGACCTAAAAGCTTAGAGTGAGGTAATAAAAATTTCACTAAAGGTTTTATCAGAAAATTTTTCTTACTAATTTTTCTTAATTTTCTCAAATTTAAGAAACTACTTTCTTACTAATTTTTCTTAATTTTTTTCCTAATCTAACTGTTAATTATGAATATAAAAATGAAGGTAATTTAAAGATTTTATGTCAGTATGTTAAGCCAAATATTTCTTTAAATTGAAGTGTCTTTCATGTTATTAAATTAAAATAAACACATTTATTAAGATAGCAGTGACAAATGTTAATTACGAAAATAGGAAAACAATATGTTACTAAATTAAGTATTCCTAATAATTTAAATAATTTACATTAATTTGATATTTTTTCTTGCAACTAATTCTATTTCATCTAACAGTCCAGGAATGTTCATTAAAGTTGCTTTATTGGTTAATTTGTTAAATGGGGAAATCAACTTAAAACCTTCAAAAAACTCTATTTTTTACTATGATTTAATTTTGAAGAATGAAACTTAAGGAATCTTAAAAACAAAATCAAGTCGATACTACAGTTAGAACCGATTTTATGGGTAAATGCATAAAGCTAATAGTACAGTATACTGTACTATTAGCTTTATGCATTTACTATAAATTACGTATTTCTATAAATTACGTATTTCTATAAATTTCTATAAATTGCGTAATTTATAGAAATTTTAATTGGCTTTTTCTAAAAACTGTATTTTCAAACTTGTGCGCATTATTTCTTCAAAACTGATGGACACAAATTGCTAAAATTTTGCATACATGTATATCTAATATGTTTATACAGTTTCTACTCAAATTTAAGTAAGTACACATTGCTAATTTTTTATAGCAATTTTTTGTGAAAAAATTTTATGATATATCATGTACATTGCAATGCATTTGCCTGAAAAAAATTTTTATGTGAAATATGGTAATTATTTTAGGTTTAAATTAAAGTATAACCAATAGATAGAATATATGCAAATAATTTAATATATATCTCTTACAGTTTTTTAAAAAATCTGCACAATGCATTCATTATTCATAAAACATTAATTTTTTTTACATAAAATAATTTTTAATAATTTCCCAAACCTTCTGCTTTTGTTTCCTAACAGATAAAGATTTGTACAATTCACCCTAAAATTTTGGTTTAAATTACTTACAAATTGACTATTTGACAACACATTAAGTTTGGTAGTGAAACCAGTGAATTTTCGAGAGTGTAAAGGTGATCTCCCCCCTTAAATATTATGAAAACTTAGTCAATTTTCTAATATTTTTCGCGAATCGAAGGTGTACAGTCCCTTTGTATACAGATGGTTTATAGGAGTGGATTGTTTGCTGGTAAAAATCACCTGCACTAGCTGTTCCTAGTAGTCATTGTCTTAGTATTATTAGTTATTCCGCTACAAAAGTAATGTTCTCAATGCAGCGTCGAAGAACGTTTTTTTTTTTTGTTCACTTTTCCGCGAACGAGCGATAGTATTATCTAAAAATGTGGACATCGTTCTCTAGCGGCTTTTACCTGTTGATTATTAGCAAAAAGATGAACTGACATCCTCTTCAGTTCAAGGCACATGCTATCAACTGTCTGGGCTATCTGTTTTCATTCTTACACCCTGCTTTCATAGTTACATTGTTGTCTGTAAAATGTTGTACGGGCTACTCTCTCTGTTCACAATAAAGTATGGGCCTATGCATTTTCGGCGGAAATTGCAACCAAAGGTTTAGCCCCTGTGTGATCTTTCCGTCGCATCTGGTCACCCTGAAGGTCACCGGGGGGTAACCAGAGGCGACGGACCAGATGCCATTATTCATTATTTTATCTGGGAGCCAACCCGCTTCGAAAAGAATTTTTGTCATTAGAAGATAAAAAGAAGGCATGCATAGTAAATAATATAACAAATGATTCGTTTTGCTGCTACCTCTTTTTTCAAGCCTTTTGCGAAAAGTTTTCAATTCAATTCCAACATTAGAAATTTGACATCACCGTGAATCTACTAAAACACCAACAATCTATTTCAAAAATTAAAAGGAACTCCTTAACGGAGCGAATACGAAATTCCATAACTAGCTAACAAAATCCTTGAAAATATTGCATTTTTGCATCTAGTCTAAATCAAGTTTGAAAACAATTAAAACTTAAAATAAAATTCTCTGAAAAATAACTCTAGGACATTTAGCTCTCGAATCCCATTCCGTAGACTGAAAAGACTGGTCCATTCCATACAAATGATTGGATAATAACCGTGCTCTTATGTGGCTGTTTGATTTCTAACGTTGTGATAATCATTCCTATTTCTATGATCAGGAAGACAATGTCTTCCGTAAGAAGTTTTGAATGTTAAAATAAATATACTGATTAACTGTTCGGGAGAAACAAGTAAGGGTCCTTGCTATTTTGAAGGCAACTTCCTTTCTAAAAGTATAAAAGATCATGACATACTTGATTGCAGGGAAGGAACTAGCGAATATTTTACAATATAAGAGACAGACTAAGAACTTATATATCATACACTTCTTAATACAGTAGAACCTCGTTATAACGAACTTCAAGGGACCAAAGACTTTTTTCGCTTTATCCGAACCGTTAAGAAAAATGCTAGAGTACACAAAATGTATAACTCATTAGTTGCAATGGGCATTCAATAATGACGCATTAAAAGATGATAAAATCTATTAAAAATGATCATTAATGAATTAGACTATAATCGATTACATTAAACTGACATAAGAATAATTAAATTATGTACAATAGGAAAACGGCTGGACCAAAATTTTCGCTCGTTATAGACCGGGTTCGCTATAACGGGTTTCGACTGTATACAGCTTGTCCGGGCTAAAAATATTCAAAAGTTGTGGCTTATCTTTACGGAACCTTCCATTAGAATTTAAATAAAAAGATCTCACCAAGTTCTAATATCAATAGATTTCGATGTGTACACTTTTTGTAGCACGACAAACGTCTAACCGGTAATCCAGTTCTCTCCAAGTGTTTATCAGGAGTTATAGTGTATAAACAACAACAAAATGTGTATAAACAATAAATTTAAACTGGGGATGAGTTGAAGAAGCGTAATCATTCAAGTTATTCGTCTAATAACTTGGAGAGTAATTCGTCACTTGGAGAGAACTGAATTACAGTTTAGACAGACGTTGTTTGTCGTTCTACAGAAGGTGCACACATGATGAACGGCCGTTGCTGTTGCTATTAGAGCATATAAGCTGTTAGCTGTAGTATCGTCTATTAGTTTCAGGGTTTAAATCATTTAACGATTTAAACCAAACAAACCTGCATACGAATCCTATATTATGCTATTACAGGGTATGGTTGATATGATGAAGCATTCATAAACATGTTTCACATAAAATTGAAATCGCCTTTCATCTTCTGTTGCAGCGGTTCTCAACCTGGCGGGCGCGTAGAAGAATATCAAGGGAGGCGTGATTAAAAAAGTAAAATAAAAAGTAAAACTAACTGTAATTTACTGTACTCAATTTTGCGGTCACAATGTAATCATAACATATTTTCGACATACGAACACGAATACGATAATTGTCGTACTCGATAATTGTCGTAATTGTAAAAACACTATAATTGTCGCACGTCTGGACGTTGAAAGTGACCTGAGGTGTGCTTTGTAACAGTTACAACCTAATATTCAAAAACTTGTCAAGGACAAACATTGTGAGCCTTCTCATTAATGTTGTGAAAGTGACTTTTATTACATGCCAACCTCATCTAGATCCTTGATTACTCTAATTCATATGTTCTAATAACGATATGGTCCAAATTAAGATATGTGTAGTAATATTAAATTTTTTGTATGAAATTATCTATTCTATATTTTGATTTAATAACCGGCTTCAGTTTCAAATTCCGATTGTACTACATGCATTGACCACATATGGTGGTAGTGGTGGTGGGGGGGGGGGAGAGGGAGGCGTAACCTCACATAACTGTTCAAAGGGGGGCGCAGAGCCTGAAAGGTTGAGAACCCCTGTTCTGTTGTACATCTGATACAACCTGATAGTTTAACATTTTTCCTAAAATAGAAAGCGAAATTAAAAACTTTCACTTATCTGGCCCCCTATCTATTTTAGTGTTCAGAAGCATCGTTAAAGAGAACAGTTTTGGGGTCCCTTAGCATCAGGGGGCCCTGGGCAAAGTCCCGATTTGCCCATGGGATAAAAAGGCCCTAATCCTAACCTTTCCAACCCAAAATTTATATCTGCTTTGAACAAGTTCATACAATGAAATATGCAATCAACGGTTGAAAAATGCTTACCAGTTTTTCTGGTAAGCATTTTTCAACCGTTGATTGCATATTTCATTGTATGAACTTGTTCAAAGCAGATATAAACAAGTGTTTTCCTATTTATCCTTTTTTTTTTTTTTTTAACGTCGGATCAATTTCCTTCATGACGGTCCTCCGGAAAGCAAAAATTCTGACGCTAAAACCATCGTCGCGAGATATAAGCTTGCTAGTCTGTATCGCTTGGGCAAGCAGTAAACAGTTAAACTGAAAAGTACCGAAATGCGTAAAAAAAAACAAAAAAGTACCAAAAATATCAAAAGTTTGACATCCATATATGTATATACATACGTACATATATATGGATACATATATACATAACCCATACATACATGTATACATACAAAAGAGGTAAGCAACGGCAACGATAAGTAATTCTACGTTAATAATCCGCGGTAGTTTCGTTAGAAGAGACTACCTGAAATTTTTTTATACGGCTGCATTTGAATACTCAACCATTTAGCGTTATATTACGGAACGTGGATATCTAAATTGCTCTTTATAATGGGAAATGTTCACCTGTTTCTTTCTCCCCGTTAGAAAATGATCATAGGGGGGGGGGGGTCCATAATAATCTGTGAAAAATGGCTTCTCTACGACAGTGGAAATATTATGTAAATATTCTTAACGCCCCAGTCTTCCTACTTATGACGACGCTTTCAGCAATCAAACTACAAATGTAGAAAAGGAATATAACTTATCCTTTGATAATGAAATGCGTTAGTGTAAGTTTTTATGGAGGTTTACATTCTATTCCTGAAAAAAATATCAGGACAATTAATTTTTAAAAAAATTATAACAGCAACTTTTGTATGTTTTGTAAAGATAGTACTCATAAGGGAAATCGTTTCATAATACTTCCATAGAATTAATAAGGGCTTGTGGTGGCCCCGTGGTAAAGTTCGCTGGTTTTCGGTGCTGAGGGTGCTCGGATCGAATCCCGGCGTTGCGCCATGAAATATGCCTCCGTTTCTGTTGTCCATTCATATGATAATGCTGTCTACCTGTATGGTGCCCCCATAATAAAATGCACAGTAAACTGCGGCGTAGTATAGGCGGAGGTTTGACAACAACTGCCTCCGCACTGGTTAAAAAAATAATATTAACCAACCATTGCATACGCTCTTACTATTATTTCACTAATGTATAGATGCTAATTATTGTTAGTCTTCGGAAAATAAATAATATGACAGATGGTAAAATATCAGTTTTTAGTAATACTATAAGGTAACATGGGTTATCATAAGCAATTCCCCAAAACATTTTTTTTGTACGGGAATTCGTGTGAACCAGAGCAACAGCTGTCTGAACTGAATACCCTCAAAAATTATTCAACTATTAATCCCCATTTGTTGAAAAAATTTTCAATTAATCTGGAATCAGTGCAAAAACTTGAGATTATACTGTGACTTGGTGACCTGCGGTAATTGGTAATGTTTTGTGATTCTGTTAACTACAATGAAGAACAAAAAAAGTCATTAAAATCGAAATTCGTCAAAAATGACCAATAGTGAATAATGAAAAAACTCGAAAAGTTTTAATATTTTTTCCTTTTATTATCAATTCAGTTTATATCCGTAAACAAGTGTCATTAGTTCAATCGGACTCACAAAAACTTATAGCACTTGACAGCCTTTAAACGAAAATATAATTCTGTGTTTAACAGTGTAAAGAGTGACTAGTCAAAAATCGTAGTTTTGAGAAAAACGGGGTTGGAAAAAAAAAAACGGCTTTTGGAAAGTCCGTTTTTTAAAGTTTAATTTTTAATATTTTTTTAAGTTAATCTTTCTAATTTTATTATTATTTTTTTTGAGTATTATAAGATTATACATATTAAGATTTTTCCTCATGAATAAAAATATTTAGGAGTGGAATTGGATTCAGCTTTCTGTACCCTGCAGTAGCCCTTGATTTTTCAAACATGCCTGGTTTGATAATTGATTTTAGCTCATTTTGTACTTAGCACCCTTTGCACAGCAAACACAGAAATTTAACGGGAAGTAAGTTTGATGAAATCCTTTTAAACCAGCACCATAAACATCAGTCTGGGTTCGTTGGTTGTATAGAGATTTATGGCACTGAATCCAAAAATAAACACATTGTGCCAAATACAGACCATAATAAAACGATACTAAAAATTAGGAAAAATAATATAGTCACTGGTTACAAACAAAGGGTTAAAAAAACAGACAAGAACAGTACCAATGGTAAAGGTTCAACACCATGTAAAGAGGGAAAATATGTAAAATGTAAAATCCCAACATTACAAAAGAGGTAAATGCACAACGTTATAAAAAGGTAAAACATTAACATTTATCTGGAAATAACCAATTTATCACATGTTTTTCTTGAAGTATTATTTATGGCTGGGCAAAAAACAAGCTAAGGAGCATTGTTCGTTTAGTACATAATTGGCTCTTCTATGGCTCCTTTCTGCCTATAGTCTTTCATGGGAATCTTTCATCAGCTCCATAAGAGGGTAATGGAACCAAAATAACCAAACTAGATAATTGACAGGTTTCACATTACGTGAAGAATTGCTGTCCTCGGTGTTTGTCTAACAAGTTCAACTCCACTTCCTCAGAACTGTTACAAGTCTTTGTTTGAATACCCCCTGGTCATAGTGTCCCCTGGAAAGACGGGGGATGTAGCCGGTACCGGCATTCAAATTAAGGAACAGCTAATAGTTTGTATATGCGCTTGTGTGGTCGAGTACGCTTCCGATAAAAAGAAGAGCACCTTTTTTTTCATTAATACATTGGAAGGTTTCAGGCTATAGTTTTTGTCAGGGTTGCCAAAGAAAAACACCCAAAAATAAGGGACGGGTATTGATAAGTATACTACAAGTACCGGGGGTCTTGGAGTATTCCATACCCCCAGGGAGAGAGTTCCGGGGGTTTCTCCTCCGGAAATTTTTCAAAATAGCCGCTGTGCGATCAGCATGGTCGCTTTTAGTTTTATATTTTCTTTTGCAAAACAACTCAACTGAAAGAAATGTATGTAAGGAATGTTACTATTAGCTGTCATCGTAAATATACGTTGTTAAGTGGTAGTGCGATCTCAGCCAAAAAATTTACAATCATTGCAAAATTCTCTATAAGGATGATTCTAAAATATCGTGATTAAAGAAATATTTATTTCCATTATTTCAGAACAGAGTTAAAGATAAGACTGAGAAACCCAACAACGATTTTAAAAATTACATCCCTCTGTAAGTAATATTTTTCAAAATTAAGATATCTACACTTTATCATTACATCAAATAAGAAATTGTTGGAGAAAATTTTTTTCACGTATAAAATGGAGTAAAAATTCAGCAAGTACTAAAATATAGTGTGGATTACGTCACTCTCTATATGTACTATTGTTCACAATTCAGATATCTACACTTAATCATTCCAAATAAAAAAATTGTTGGGAAAATTTCTTCACTTATAAAATGGAGTAAAAATTCAGCAAGTACTACTTAAAATGTGTAGACAATTAACTATTCCTTACTATTAAGATATTATAATGCAATTATTAATATTTTACTATGGTATTCCTCAAACTTCTTGATATGCACAGTTGAGTATTTCAGAAATAGGAGATACTACAGCGACAGAATCAAAAGAACGGACTCTAGATAAACTTACATAAAACTGTCCAGGACTAATCACTGGATTTGATAGGTCTAAACATATTTTGTCAAAAGTTTCTCCTCTTACATACATTTAGAAATACCGATGGAACAAAAGAATAAATTATCTCGTGAATAAATTAAAATTATTCACGTGTAAAATACGGCAATAAAATTGTACCAAATGACGTGCTATCGTCAAACCACTACACACACGCGTTCGGCCGCTAATGTTTACATCTGGTAGTTGCAGCCGTTGCCATTCGGAATGTAGAAATATCGCCGATTTTTGTGCCGCATACCTACGCCATTTATATATATAGATTTTACCTTTCAAATATCTATTTTCAATGCAATTTTCGTTCAAGTTTTGCAACCTACATAGCGTTTAGGTTAAGTAAACAACAATGTAATTACATAGAAAATTTACAAATTTAAAAAAATTTAAACTTGGTTTAGGCATATAGTACAAAACTGATTTTTATTTTATTAGTTTACTACAACTAAGTAAGTGCTTTTAGAAAGTGTTAGAGACGTGTATGTAAAATTTGGAATTTTATTATTGTACTAGCTGAAAACCCGTACTTCGCTACAGAGTAAATTAAAATTAAATGCAATGGTCAATGTGTGCAATTAATGCCAAAATTATATATATATATATATATATATATATATATATATATATATATATATATATATATATTTATAATAAATACAACGATCAATGTATGCAATTGATGTAAAAAAACGTTAAAATATATTTATAAAAAGAATCGTAACGGATATTCTAATAGAACATACTAATAAATATAGTACAGTTAATATTGTACAGTTTGAGGAAGATTTCTTTTATTGTATGCTAATATTTTTTTGGATAATGTCCAATCGTCTGCCGCATTAGCAAGAAGAACAATATTTTTTTTCTCTATTTCGTTGTTATGTACGTGACGCAGAATTAAGAGAAAAGAAACCACTTGATTAATTTTTAATAAATTAAGTTCTAAAAATTAATTCTTAAAAATTCACCAAAAATCAGAAAATGGAGGTAAAGATTCGAAAAGGATTTCTTTTTAAAGGAATTTTTAGGATCTTTCTCGTGATATAAATATTATAACCCTCAGATTACTATTATAAATGCAAACTTGAAAAAAGTTACAAACAGCTTAATCCAAACAGCAAAAGTCCAACCGTCTGCCGCATTAGCAAGAAAAAAATATTTTTTTGTCTATTTTTTTTTTTTTTTTTTGCACGTGACGATAAATTTATTTAAAGTACCAGAAAAAGAAATCACGTGATCAGCATTTAATGAATTAAATTCTAAAAATTAATCTTTAAAAATTCACCAAAAATCAGGAAAAGGGGGTAAAAATTCGAAAAAAATTTCATTTTGAAAGAATTTTTATGATCTTTCTCGTGATATAAATTTTATAACCCTCAATGTATTATTTTAAATGCAAACTTGAAAAAAGTTACAAACAGCTTAAAAATTTAATTTTAAAAAATCTAAGAAGAATTTTTCAAAAATCTTTTTTAGTACACCCCTACACTATAAGAAGAATCGCCATGCAAAATTTCAGCCCTTTATGTCCAGCGGTTTGGTCGGTTCATTATATGTCAGTCAGTTACGGAACTGTTTTATAAGAGGTGTCCAGCATTGCCCCCTACAAGCCGACCGCGTAATTTTTAGAACCGAGTCAAGTGTCGAAACCGGAACACTTGACCTCGCACCTCCAGAGGTAAAATTAAGAACAAGAAATATTCTTTTCTTCTTCAATAAAATATGTATCGCTTGAATAGCTTCGTCTATTTACTCGTATATTATGGCAACATATAAGGAAATTTACTTTATACGCTTCTTTGTTTCGCAAATTTACAGAAAATCTTTAAGATGATGTTTCGCTGTGTTTTTTTTTTATTTCTGCATGTAATGCATTGTCCTTGTAAGATAAATTTGCGAAAAATAATTTTTTTTAACCTAATCTAAGTTTAAATATTTTACAAATAACAGGTTGCAACTTCATGTTAGGAATTCACTGAACTGAACTCTGCTAATTGCTTAAATCACTAAAAACACATTATGATTTTTCACATTTTTTAAACAGTTAATCACAAGGACCTACTTTTTGGAGTCCCTAATTACGCGTGGCTGGCTATAAGCGTGCTTTCAGTTCGCTAATTCGTTAATCCACCTTCGAGTTTAATTCAGTTTTATTTACCAAGTTAACGCCTGACATGCATTAACCGCAGTTGTTATACTTTGCCAAATATTTGATACCATGTTTTTAAGGGGACAGTACATCTTTAAAATGCTCGAAAAATCCATTTTTTTATATTAACCTTTCCTTATGGAGTGGGATAGCATGTATCCCAAGAATAGGGGTCCAAGAATAAATATATATATATATATATATATATATATATATATATATATATATATATATATGTATATATATATATGTATATATATATATGTATATATATATATATATGTATGTATATATATATATATATGTATGTATATATATATATATATATGTATGTATATATATATATATATGTATGTATATATATATATATATATGTATGTATATATATATATATATGTATGTATATATATATATATATATGTATATATATATATATGTATGTATATATATATATATGTATGTATATATATATATATATATGTATGTATATATATATATATATATGTATGTATATATATATATATATATGTATGTATATATATATATGTATGTATATATATATGTATATATATATATATGTATGTATATATATATATGTATATATATATATGTATGTATATATATATATATATATATGTATGTATATATATATATATATATATATATATATGTATGTATATACCCAACAAACACAGAAGCATCGGGCCGGGGACGGAAGGTTCCGGCCAGCCGATTTCACCACTGCCGGGCCGGCGCATTAGGTCAGTATCGTTTCCGTCACGGCTGTGTCCTCTCGCCCGCGACTACCCCGTCGACTGCCGGGCCGCTTCCGGTAGGATTCGAGCCATCGTTCATCCGACTACGAACCGTTAGGCAGCCGCGATTAAGCCATCGATGCGGACAGATAGCCGGAACGTAACCGGAGGTTGACGGGCCGGTTACGGGAGCAATAATTGGTGTCGACATACCGTCATCTACCCATCTCGTAAACAGCAATGTGCCGTAGGTCCGGGCATCATGCCAGCATTCTACCAGAATCGGACCGCCGGCATTTTTTCTAAGTTTTACGTAGGACCCTTTTGTTTATATGCTTTTTATTATTATTTATTTCATTGACGATTAACCTCTGATATCAACCCTTTCACTTTTATTATTATTTTTTTTGCCTTCATATTTCTAGCATTTTTTCCAGTTTTGCCTTATGTATTTTTAGGTATTACCAAATACTGATCTTTGTTATTACCTAAAAATTTGTATATGAATCACTAGTTTACTTGTTAGAACAAAACCTCATTTTGCATTAAGATACATTTACCCAAATTTGAAAGTTAAGATAACATTAATACCAACCATTAAAGCTAAATCATCTTTCCACTCGATCTAAGGTTACAGTTTGTTTTTTTTTAATTTAGAATGAGATTATAGTACGTAAAACAGTACTACTTTAATAATTAACCCAAAAAATTTGTACTTCCCCAGTATAAAATTTATTAACATAATTTGATAAATTTATAAACATAAATTTGATACATTCTTCAAACCTGAGTAATGTGTAGTGTGTATGATGAAGCCCATCTTTGTGAGCTTGTGAAAACTTGCTCAGAATTTATTTAAATTATTTTTTGGTGTAGAGTTAATAAATGCTCTACAGATAAGAAAATTATTTTTTGCATAGTTTTGTGAATTAAAGAGTAATTCATTAAATTCTTATGTCATTTAAAAAAAATATTTTCTTTTCTATTATATTGGACTTAATATCCAACACTTGATAGTACTATTTTTGAGAAATAGTACTATGATAGTAATATCTTCTATTGTAATTTTGAGAAAAATTAGACACACATGTTTTTAAATACAGAAAAGAGCTGGTTTAAAGTAAAAATAGTTTATTTAGAAAGTACATAGCACATTTACACAATTTTTTTCTATATTTTCTACAAAACAGGATCCTTTCGCTGTACCTCTGGCTCCATCTTTACAGCATCTAGGGAAAAAAAAGAAAGAGAAAATCAGTTCATAAATTTATGTGAAAGGAAAATGACTCCCATCCCCAGATATAATTTATGAATCAAAAGAATTTATTTAAATTATTTTTCTATGTAGAGTTAGTAAATGCTCTGCAGATAAGAAAATTATTTTTTGCATAGTTTTGTACATTAAAGGGTAATTTATTGTTGTAAAAATAGTTGATTGTTGAAAGTAGTTGAAAAATTCATTGTTGATAAAGTAGAATTAAATAAATCCAATTAGGAAATATAAATTCTGAGACAGGGGTTTAAAAAAACTTGATACAAAACAGCACCCAACACATGAGTGCAGTTTTAAATCTGTTGTCATTTTATTGATAACTACTTCCAAGAAGTAAATTCCTACCACATTTTTTTTGTAAAACCAATTACATACTGTGAAAACTACATCATGTAAAAAATATTTACTTGATTAAATAAATATACTAATAGAAAATAGTTATAAAATATTTGTTAAAGAGTATTCCCCTTTTCACTAAATTTCTCTGTGTACAGTAGAAAATCCAACCATGTCGATTAATTTGTTATTATAGATATAAATAAAATAGGGTAGATTGCCTTGATAAGAGTACAATTAAGTTTTTAATGTTGAGCATAATTTCAGCTCAACGTTGAAAGCTGAATCAGAGACTTGTCTATAATGACACCAAAATTTCCTCTTCACTATTGACAATAATGCTGTTGAAAGTAGAGAAACACAAGAATAAAGATTGAATGCTAAGTAAAACATTAGCATACAAAATCTTAAATTTCTAAATTTGATTACAACATGCCATAGAGAGCATTAATACAGATGCTGGGTCAGATTTAGAAATTTAAGATTTTATATAGTATTCAATCTTCATTCTTGTGTTTCTTTACTTTCAACGTGAGAGTGATTCTCGATAGTGAAAAGAAAATTTTGTTGTCATCTCAAGTCTCTCAGTCAGCTTTCAATTATTGTACTCTATCAAGGCATTCTAATCTATTTTATTTATATCTGTAATAACTAATCATTTAATTGACAGGATTGAATGTCTTACTGTACTGAGAAATTTAGTGAAAAGGGTGAATACTCTTTAACAACTAATCTATTACTATAATAATGAATAAAGTAAAACTTTATTATATGATGTAGCTTTCACAGTAATTGGTTTTACAAAAATTGTGGTAGAAAGTAATTTGGGATACTAACTTCTGCATAGTATTTTAATAGAGCATATCTTTTGTTACTTAATTGTCAAATTATGGTGGGGATCTGTGTATAAAATATTTTTTTATTTGTGAGCAGCTGTTATTAGGGATAACCACAGTAAAAAATTATTCAAAATATACTATTTAGATTCAGTAATTATTAACAATTGTTATGATATATTGTTTGATTAGTCTAGGTTAATTTGAAAAATGAGGTTGGTAATATTGACTAGCTGTCAATGTTGAGTGAAATGGCATAGATTATATTATAAAGCGTGAAAAAACACTTAGACTTTTTGAACCAAGCTTCTAACCCAAATTTAAGTTTTTAAAAAAATATTTTGCTAATGAGAGTATTTTCACAGATCTTAACAATGGAATAGAAAACCCGTATAGTCAACAAATTCATGGATAAACGATTCAGTTCTAAAAGCAAAAAGCCTGGTTTCTGTATACTGTTGTAACATGATTATTATAAAAGTATACAGAAACCAGGCCTTTTGCTTTTAGGGCTGCATCTTTTATCCATGACTTAGTTGACAATACAGGTGTTATGTTCCATTCCTTAGATCCATGAAAATATTTCCAATTTTAAAAGTTTCATTAAATTTTTTTTAAAATTTTGGTTAGAAGTTCGGTTTGAAAAGTTAAAAGTATTTTATTGCACTTTGTAAAATAATCTATGCTACTGCACTCAACATTGACAGCCAGTCAATCTTTGTATGCTTGCATCATTTTTCAACTTAACTTAGATAAACCAAATAATACACCATAAAAAAACCTACACACTTGCAAACATAACCTTATTATAGTCAACAATTATTTAATAATTAACTGAACCTAAATAATATATTTTGGAATATTTTTTTACTGCCCTTATCCTTACACTTTATAATAACAGCTGCTCACAAAAATATATTTTATGTGACAGATCTCCACCAAAATTTGACAATGAAATAATAAAATTAAATACTAGGCAGAAGTTAGTATTCCAAATGACATTCAACTACCTATTAGCTCATCAACGAATAATCTAATACATCTAAAAGCAATATTATTATTATTATTACTTCTGTAAGGAATTATGAATGAACCTCTAACTACTTCTCATGAAATTCTGATAATTAAATTAAAAAATTTTTAACATTAACTATCAAGAGTAAAATAACCCTTGGCATTTTATATCTTTATAATATAAAAATATAAAATTTTTTTTGGTAAGCAGTTATGATAAAAGACTTTCACAAGAGTCACGGTTAACTGAAGTCCCTGAACTGCACTTTCAGACATACCTAATACTTTAATAACATGCTTGCCAGTTAAAAATATAATGAATAAAGGAAATCAATATCAATCCACAAATTACTGCAACCAAAGTTTATGAAAATGTTCGGATTAGCGTATAAAATATACAAAGAGAAATTTGAAAATTTGAGTTGTTTATTAATTAAGAATTATGTAATAAAAATATTTTTTATGGTTTTTCATAGAAAAATTCAAATTTAAGTACAAAAAATAAATTTTAAAAAAATATATTATCAACTTTGTGATTTTGCCCACAAGTTCACTGCTGAAAAAAATAAAGGATATCTAGAGAATAAAAAAAAAATGGGTTCAGTGAGGTTAAAATGAACTTACAGATTATGAATCGAGCACACTGCCAAGTGAGTTGTGGAATCTTTTCATGGAAATCACAATGTGAAGATGGATTCCAGTTTCAGAATTCTGTAAAGAAACCAATATTTTCTTACAATGCCATAATAAAAATTAGAGTGATTTGTGACACCAAGAAGCATTGAAAAGCAGAGTTCATTATTTATTTATTTATTTTACAAATGCCACACACTACCAAAAATAGCACCTATGCAATCAGTGCACGTGCTCTCCAATACTTCTCAACAAGATCAGTAAAACATTTTAGTGCAGAGCACTCGTCTATTTGCTTATCAGTGAAATAAAAAAGGTAGTATGACCCCCTTACATGTATACTTTGGACCATAGGCGTAGCGTGCTTCTAACATTTGGGACAGATACAAATTGAATTCAGCTAGGGCCCTTCTCAGCGCATTGACTACCGATCAATCCTTAAAATTTGAAATATGATTTTTTGAAATTGAGTAACAATAGAATTGATGTTTGAGTAGTATTCAAAAAGTTATACAATGAGAAAAATAAATGTAATATAAATAAAAGAAGAAAAAAAATGTAGCATGCTTCTAACATTTGGGACGGATACAAATTGAATTCAGCTAGGGCCCTTCTCAGCGCATTGACTACCGATCGATCCTTAAAATTTGAAATATGATTTTTTGAAATTGAGTAACAATAGAATTGGTTTGAGTAGTATTCAAAAAGTTATACAATGAGGAAAATAAATGTAATATAAATAAAAGAAGAAAAAAAAATGTAGCATCGAATTTTTGTTATGGATCATATCATTGTTAAAAACTATGTTAGGGCTAAAGACATAATCGGTATTTTCAGTGTCACAGTTTGAAAAAAAATGGGAAAAAACCAACTTTTTAAAAAGTTTTCTACAATTTTCTGATTTAACTGAACCAAAAATTTCTCCTCACATGAATTTTCAAATCAGATTAAGTGAAAATTACACATAATGGAATATGCACTGAGCATATAATTTAATACCAAAAATTGCCTGGTGATTAAAAGTTGAGAAGTAATCAGACTTTCAATGTGCTGAATATGTTTAGCACAATATTTAAATAAGACTTTAATATACATGAACTAGATTACTACCTCGCAAAACTTCCAAGAAACAATTTCAACTAACTATTGTATAACTTTCCATATAATTTGGCTTTCCATAAAACTCCAACTGATGTTCAGAATCAGTTGAGTTATTTTTCAGGCACAACTTTATCAACATATTTAATTATGAAACTTTGAGAAAGTAAAGACAATTTACAATGCATTTCCCCCCATTTTTTAAACAGCTAAACAAGATGCTCAGTGGAATTTTAAAAAATTTAGTACAAATTTAGTACAGGATCAAAAATATAAAATAATGGTCTATTAGGATTTGAAGGATGATTATATACTTAAACAAGGGGGGTAGCAAAATAGGATATTGTTTAATAATAAAGTCAGTTGTTCAGTCAAGAAGTCAATTATTGTATTTTGATGATCAGAAATTTTATGTCTTAGAACATCAAGCAATTCAATTACCACATTTAATACATTTTCACCATCACTCATTACTGTTTTCATTTAATCCAAATTCTTTATATAAGTATTAAGACTTAAAATGGAATAAACATGTTTAACAGAGAGAAAAATTTATGGCATGCATAAAATTAAATTTTACCAAAATTTAAAATTACTTAGCCCATTAACTAATGATCTAATACATCCAAAAGCAATTTCCTTTTTACTACTTCTGTAATGAATTATCAACGAACCTCTAACAACTTATCAGGAAATTCTAAAAATATTTTTAAAATTTTAATGTTAACCATTAAGAATAAATAAAGCTTGGCACTTCACATTTTCATAATATAAATATCATTTTTCTGTTATTATAAAAGACTCTGTAAACCAGGCGTTTTGCTTTTTGGAACTGTATCTTGTATCCGTGAATTCATTGATTATACAGGAGTTCTATTCCATTATTAAGAAAGGGTTATTTCATTCACTTATCAAACACACATTTTGATATAATAAACCACAACTCACAATGGATGTCTTATCTACAATTTTATAAACAAACTTTGTCTATGAACACATTTTATATTTTCTAAATAAACCTTGGCATTTTATAATTTTATAATATAAATCTCTTTTTTTGGCAAGAGTTAAAGTCTTTCACAAGAGTCGTGTTAACTGAAATCCCCGGACTGCACTTTCTCACTCACCTAAAACCTTAACAACAAGCTTCACAGTTAAAAAAGAATAAATAAAGAAAATCAATATTCTATCCACAAATTATTGAGACCAAAGTTTATGAGAAAGTTCAGATTAGCGTCTAAGTTAAAAAAACTAATTTGAAATTTTTAGTTGTTTAATAAATATTTTTAGTTTTTTTCATAGAAAAAATTTAATTAGTTAAAAATAAATCTAAAAAAATATTAAAAACAGTGATTTGGGCCACAAGTCCACTGCTGAAAATAAAAGTATATCTCGAGAATAAAAAAAGGTAGGCTCAGTGGCGTTAAAAACTTACGCAGGTTATGAGATCCAAGTGGTATTTGTCTTTCAAGCCTGAAGCTCTGAATAGATTCCATTTTCAAAATTCTGTAAAAAAACCAATATTTTCTTATAATGCCATAATAAAAATTTAATGTTTTATCAAACCAAGAAGTATTGAAAAGTAGAGTTCTTTATAAACTTGCTTATCACTAATATAAAAAGGGGAAAAGAAACTAATTTTACCCTTTATATATATATATTAAGCCAATAAGTTCACATTTATTTTGCACAGCATGACAACAAAATAATTTCCAAAAGACCTTTAGAGATGAACAGCTTATAGATAGTTATTGAGAACATTCTCAGATTTATAAAAACTCTTATCGTACAATATCTATTACAATAAAGCAATTTTTTGTATGTACACATTCTGATAATCTACAAATCTATATACTTATAAATATATAATTTAAAAACATGGAATGCAAATTAATAAGTTAAGAAACAATTTATGTATCTAAATAGTCTATTTTGGAATAATTTTCACTGCCATCATCTCTAATAACACTGATAAAAGTGATTTCAAACACGATACAAATTAGAAAATTAAATGCACGTGGCATCTATATTGACACAAATTTAAAACTCTAAACTTCTCATTACTCCAGAGGTTCTTTGAATGAATTCAGGAATACAATGGAGTTCACATACATACAAAAATTAATAATTCTTGAAAATATATATACACTCAATTGCAAGAATATATACACTCAGTTGCAAAAAGTATGCACCATTATGTTATTCCTAAAGAGTGAAATTGTTTTATTTTATATCTTCAGAGAGAGTAGAAATATAATCTAAATATCAAAGCCAGTTCAAAATATTGATTAATAGCAATTGAAATTCAAAATGTTCCTTAAATAAGCTTTTTATTTAATGAGATATTCAAAATAAAAAATGCTCCAATATTTGCTATTGTTTCAATATTTACTTGACATGTGGATACTGATTAAACAATATTTTGATCTGGTTTTGAAATTTTGAATATATCTTTGCTCTCGATAGACATAAAGAAATTTCACCCAGTAGGAATAACATATACATAAATAGCAATTGAGTGTACACATAGAACATTATAAATAGAATTTTAAAAAAATTATATTTTAAGGCTATTAAGATTATACATGAAAAATACCTATTAGTGTTTAGCATTTAAATTAAAATATATAATTATACTAAATACATTCTTTTAAATTATGAACACAAAAATTTTAAGAATATTTGTTCTTTATTTCTTTATAATGTATAAAATGCAGTGTATTTTATAAAGTTTACTCAAAACACAATTTGATAAGGAATTCAATAGATCCTTTTGTATGATTTACAAGTTCATTTTTAGAATCTTTTATAATGTGGAACGTTTTTGAATCCATCTTTTAACATTTAGACATGGATAATTTGTTGCCTATTGATACCTGGCAATAAGAACATTGTAAAATATATTTAATAGGAAAATGGACAATTTTTCCACCATTGAATACTATGCATGAATTTACTATGGAGGAATCATGTGTAACTGATTTATCAATCCAGTAGTAAAAAAATGTTTAATTTGGATTAACATATTAAAAAAAATTTCATTATAATTTTCTTTCAAATTTCTTTAAAGAAATAAAATGGAAAATATTATACTGGAAATGAAAATACATTTTTATTTTTCAACTATGTAGATTTGGAATTGATATTTGTGTCATGTATTTTATACTTTCTAAAGGATATAAAAATCTAAATAGTGCGTACAAATTACAATTCTAAATATTAATTTAATTAGCAAATACTTAAGACTTTCACAAGAGTCCATTTACTTCCTTTGTCCATCTAAAATATTAACTGAAACACGAATCTTAAATTATTCCGAAACAAAATGTTTTTATTTATACATACGAAAGTGCTCGTAAGTGCCATAAGTATTGCTAATTCAATACACTCAGTTCAGTAGAGTTTGATCTGAAATATGGTCAATTCATATATAACTTGGATTAAAACACTATCTTATAACAGAAATAGAATAATGTTCACTATGTAAGGGTGTTAAATAAAATCTAAAGGCAATAATTTAAGACTAACGAATGAAACTTACTTGTGGATTAATTTCAACGAACTTGTAATCAATCTTTAATGGCGCCTTTTCAATCACGTGCAACTGAATGTCCAATCAGATGACACTAGTGCATTGTAGTATGACGAGGCGAAAAAAAAGATGGTTTGAAATTTCATTATGCTATAGCTTTCAAAAGCTGCCTTTTGGTATTGAATATAAAATTTTATTGCTCTACTGAAATATTTTTCAGGTGCTTCAAATAGATATTTTTGTGAAAAGAGATAAAATTCTTTTTTTCTGTTTATTTTATGGTATATTAAATTAATAATATATATTTTTTGTAAATAAAATATTCAAAATATTTTTACAAGAAACTTAGGTATTTCTAAGTATTTCTAATTTTTAGATGTCATTACAGAACAACTGATTTTGCAGAATTTCGCAATTTTCATCATCTTAATTTTACAGTAGTATATTCTTATAATACACATTGGAATGAAAAAAACAATTTTTAATTAACGGACCTTAGTTAAAATAAACAAATCACATTTATTTAGAAAAATATTAATGTAATGTCTTTAAAGGCAAAGTGTTATTTTGAAATAAACATTCATATTTTTCAAAAGTCCATAGTAATCATACATGGTTTGCTTTACTTATTTCACTGACACATTGAATTGCTTTCTGTTTGTCATCAGAAATATGCCTCTTCATAGGAAGTCCTGTTACTTTAACATCATTCCATTCAATCATATCAATATAATCCTTGGCATCAAAGTTTATACGTTGAAATAAAAACTTTTTGATGCCACCTTCATTTTCAGCCCTTGCTTTTAGATTCCGGGGTAATCCAAGCTCTCTCTTACATGACTGCGATCATCTGATATCATACAAAGGACGAGATTTTCAGAAGCAGATTTCTGGCACTGGAAAATGTATATAAGATAGCATAATAGCATTTTTCAATGACAACAACCAGAATTTAAACATTACTGTAATTGGAATGGGTGGAACTGCCGTGAACACTGGATTGAATAATGATGTGGTTCGTTTATTTGAAAAGGAATTAAGAAGGCCACTGCAGTGGTTGATTTGTCTATTTCATGGAAATGAACTGCGCCTACGTCCTAATTTGGAGGAGAAATAGGTAAACAACTAGAAAACTGCTATGAACTTCCAGTAATTGAATTATCACCTATTGAAAATGGCATTCCATTACTAGAAATTAAGGATGATTTAAGTGTGGACCCAAAATATTTGTTAGAAATGTCTAATGCAATCTCTGTTGGAAGGTGCTCTTCTGATTTGTCTATGAGAAAACCAGGAAAAATTTGTTATTCATGATAGCTTACATTAGCAAACCGAATACTTCACTTGTATGTGGGAACAGAATGTACTGCAAAAAAAATCTCCGAATACTGACTGAGTACATTTTGTAAGTATATGCATCTGTTTCGTTTCACATAAAGCTGAAACTATCTTATATCCATGGATCGAAGCACTTGTGGAAACTTGTAAGCTATTCACGTTACCTCCATCAGACTCTTAAAAATGTAATTGACCCAGTCATTCAAAGAAATTCGTACTTCGCTGCTTCTGAAAATCTCCTCTTATGTATGATATCAGTTGATCGCAGCCACGTAAGACAGCTTGGATTACGCCGGATTCTAAAAGCAAGGACTGAAAAATGAAGGGGGCATTGGAAAGTTTTAAGTTCAACGTATAAACTTTGATGCCAAGGATTATATTGATATGATTGTACGTAAAGATGTTAAAGTAACAGAACGAGGCATATTTCTGATTATAAACTAGGAAGCAAAATAATCTGATCAGGAGAGTCAACGTACTGACTTCAGCAATTTTCCATGTCACACACAAGCAGTAGAAAGGATTGTTAAATTCGTTACCGAGTCACCCTTACCCGTCCGTGGCACTTCTGCAAGAGTTGCATTGATAAAAACGAAAATACATTCTCAAAAGATAATGCCAAAATTTAATAATAAAAAACAAAACAAAACACAATTCAATGTGTCAGTGAAATAAGTAATGGAAACCATGTGTGATTACTATGGACTTTTGAAAAACATGAATTTCTTTTTTTTCAAAATAACGTTTAACATCCCCAATCTCAAAGAACTTTTTAATCTTATGCACAGTAAGTGTGCGTTTAAATTTTCTTCTACACCCACTTTTGATTATATTCCTAAATCTGAAAAAGTTAAACCTCTGAATCAGGCTGATGAGCTTAAAGCAGGGTGTTTAACCTTTTGCAGCATCTGGGCCACATGGTAAATTTTTTCAAGGCAGGCGGGCCGCATAAAAAAGTCAACTACATTCAAAAGTTTAGTTTTATTATGAAAATGAAAAATACATTGTATATGTAATGTATAAAATATTATAATCTTGGTATGCAATGTGATGTGGTAATTTTAAACGAAATCGAACATAATGTGATTTTTTAAATTTTGGTCTAAAGCGAATTGCTCTCGACTCTAACTTAACTAGCATTAATGATCGAATCAATCTCTCTAACCAATTTTCTATCCTAGGAAACTGTCGTAATCCGGAGGAAAGAAATTCCCGCTGCTAATGATGAATTTCCTGTTAGGCGGGAAACCAAACCTGAGCCATGTTTTTTTTTTTAATGGCGGAAGGGTACAAAGATACCCTCAACAAAATGTACAACCTAGTCAAAATTCAATATCCCAAATCAATTTCATGAAACTTTCTCAAAATCTTATCTGAAAACATTACTGCAATTGGATTAATATCGGACCTTTCAAAATTACTTAATTTACTTACGCATTGAATTTTTTTGGAAAAAAAATCCCAAAACCGAACGGCGACTTAAAAATTAAAAATTTATGTTCCGATCTTAATATTTCAAATCTTACCCAGTCCATTAATTGTTCACAGGTTAATTCTGATAGTGTTATTCTGATAGTGTGGTTTCTGATAGTGTTTAACATTTTTCCTTTATTTTTCTGTTCCATGCGAGGCAGTTTCCTCTTATTGAAGTTCCACACTTGATACCCTATCAGGGAATGCTGGTGTGGGGCGTTCGTTTTTGCTTCCCATGCTTCAGTCCTCGGTTCGATCCTGCAAAGTGCAGTTCTGTTATCTGTACTCACGGATGTTCAAACCTGCCAATTTAATTTATTAAATATAACTTACTTATTATTTTAAACTTAATTGCCTTATTTTTTATTTCTAACATTTATTTAAACTAATTTTTTTGCCTTTTTTTTTCTTATTGTAAATATTATTTCTCGTATCCTGATTCAATTACAAAAAAAAACAATGTAATATATATTCTTCAATGTACGTACTGAGGATAAAGGGTCTTATTTTTTGATATTTTTTGGTGTCTCATGACATCTACTGTCTATGTCTCTGACATTACATTACATTAATATTTTTCTAAATATGTGTGATTTGTTTATTTTAACTAAGGTCTGTAAATTTAAAATTCTTTTTCTTTCATTCAAATTTGTATTATAAGAATATGTTACTGTAAAATTAATACGATGAAATTCGAGAAAAAATTCTACAAAATCAGTTGTTTTATAATGGCATCTAACAATTAGAAATACTTAGAATATGTAAATTTCCTGAAAAATATATTTTGAATATTTTATCTACAAAAATATATATTATTATTTTAATATAATATAGAAGAAATTTAAAAAAATACAAATTTTATCACTATTTCCTCTCTTATAAATAAAGAGTGGTGAAACAAGGACCCATTTTTAAGTAGATATTTAATTTCTCCAGTAATATATAAAATTGAAACTAATTTTCATCTGTTTTTATAAGCTTCTAGGGAGTTAAAAACATACACACAGAATACAATCTTTACATACAAGGAAAATTATGTGAATTTTCACATAATACAATTATACAATTTCACATAATACTTTTCACATAATACAATCTTTACATACAAGGAAAATTATGGGAATTTTCCGCGTAAAAGAAGTTTCACAACAATGAAATAAATATTTTTGAAAAGTCTGTTAAATTTAATCTTCGCCTTCCCTTTCAAATCCATAATTCTGATGCAGATATCTGTTACTTGTGGTTACGAATCGGAGGTACAGTTCCGGGACGATGCAGGGTAAACGATTTCGGTGCGATTCATATCAACCCATAACAGGCCCTGAAACACGTAAACGGAAAGCGTTTCCCCTTCGGAGGTTCGTAAACAACCCGCCAGTGGCCCGACAAAATTCTCCCGTACTTGTCGTTCAACCGGTGCCTCCAGCACTGGCCCGATAAGCTGCCGTCAGTCCTGTGTTTGTTGGGTATATATATATATATATATATGTATGTATATATATATATATATATGTATGTATATATATATATATATATATGTATGTATATATATATATATATATTTATGTATGTATATATATATATATATATATATATATATATATGTGTATGTATGTACATATATTTATATATGAACAAAGTGTTATAACAATTCGTACTACACGTAACGATTCTAAACTTAGTTGGTACTTGATGGAATTTAATGGTGGGAAAAAGGTAAGTGTATTTTAGGCTATTAATCTTAAACTTAAATTTTTTGCTAAAGGCTAAGATTCTATTATCTATTTCTTTCCTGGTACAGTTAATTTTTTGATAGGTATTGTTATAGTTGTATTCCCTAGAGATTATTTGCTTGAAAAAATCTTTACACATAAAACCGAAGTTATTGGCAGCCTTATCTACAATCTTTAGAATTAACTTATTTTTTAACTCTTTAATATTGCTGAACAAATCTTTTTTTAAAAAGAATCCCTGCTTGTTTTTTATATCATACTGTTCGTAGTTCCTTTTTATATCTTGTATAATATGTACCTTCCACTCCAGGAAACCTTCCATAGGCCAATTGTACTTTCTGGCTAATTATACTATGAAATAATCTAAATCTTTAATGATAGAACTTTTAATTTGCTTTACCTTATTTCTGACCCTAAATTTTGAGCCCTAAATTAAAAGTCCTTTTAACCTAACATCTTTAACCCTTCAGCGGGCGCGCCAATTTTTGGTACACCAGCAGGCGCGCGTTGCATAAAGTGCAACGTCTCTTTCAACCTTGATTACTCCTTTTGTAATAAACTTTCTTTTTTCAAATTGAAAATAACAATTCTACGTTTTGTGACAAGACATAAAATGTCGATAATATTGAGATATATTTATAATTAAAGGCCAAAGAATTCAGATACAATCGCCTGATTTCAAAACTGTCTGGTTTAATGCATCTAAGGACAACTTGCGAATCGATTCCTATTATGTCCAAAAACCTAAAAAACAATGGGATTGTCAATCTTCGTAATATTCAGGATACCGTGTAATAGCTGCACATTTGATCTGCTACATCAACTCATAATTTTGTCGTATTGCAATCCAGTATAATCGCTGGTTTACCACGGTTAAATCACGATTAACAATGAATGGAAAGGAATACAAGGGTAAGAAAATCAGACCTGCATTAGAAAGGGTGTAGCTATAAATAGAAACTGCTTAGAACATTCAAACCTTGCTTGTAAAAGCACACCATTCAAAGTTACGAGAATGTCGCACTTTATACACGGGTGCGCTCGCTGAAGGGTTAACAGTATTTAAATCTCCAGTTACAATATGCCCCGAAGTTGGATTAACAAACTTTTTAAACTCCTCAAGATGACAATTACAATCAGTATTAGAAATTTCGCCTAAATTATGACTATAAAAGCTGTAGTCGCAGATTAAGTCCCTTAACGTTTTTAAATATTTATAAGCGACGGTGATTTCCCCACAATCTTTGATTGGTAGAAATTTAGAATTATTGTGTACAACAGTAAGTAGTTTTAAGTGCTCAAAATCTTTATCCAGAAAATTTATTGTACAGTACTCTAGACCTGCTACTCTTCCCCTCTTAACATTCAAATTCGTCAAGTTAAGCTTTTATTTAATTAGATCTAAAATTATTAGTTTTGTAAGCATCGAAACAAATTTAATCGAAGGTAAATGATGTTTAATTAACCACCCTATGCCAGAACTTTTTTTATTATACAAATAGTGTTTAATTATTTTAATGTTCTTAAAATCAATAAACAAATTACAAATTTTTTTCAAATCATCAAGTGCCTATTTTGTTTTAGAACTATTGCTACCCCTTCCTCTTTTACCCCTGTAATTAGAATGTTTATTATTAAACCGTTCAAGAACCATGAATTACTTATAAACACAGTTAGTATCCAAATCCAACGTCCCTTCCCTGTTAAGTTTATTGTTTAAGCCGTACGGAAATAGTGTTTTTAGCTTACGAATATATAAATTTTCAAAATCCAGCCTTTTGTTTAATTCATTAAACTCGTCTATAATATACAACTTTGCCTGCTCGAAGTTGTGTACTTGCAAATGCAAAAATTCATAATCTAAAGAGTTTTCGTATTTAAAATTTCTGATTGCTCACCTATGGCTATTAATTCTTTTATTAAATTCAGTCCCGTGTGCCCAATATAACACAAATTACAATCTTGACATTCTACAGAGGCTGTTCGCACATTTTTTAGACGATTTTGGTAAGCGGTAATAAAAAATCGTTTGCTGCAAAAGAAATAATTGCAATTGTACTATGTTTTTAAAAGTCAAAATTATCGTCTGTGGCTTGAAAGTTCTGTTTTTATTCAAAATGGCGTTTTTAACAAAGCAGAGATTCGAAGGCTACATTTATGCTCTTTCCGAAGAGAAATATGAATACTCCGTTATCCAAAAACGATGCAAGAGTCATGGTTTTGTGATATCTAAAGCGTCGATAGGTAATATCGTCAACAAGAAAGGAAAAAAACGTCAAATTGGAGCCTCAAGTGGAACAAAAATTCCAAACAAGTATCCAAGGAAAAAACGGATATCTTCGACTATTGCAAAGGTACGTTGTTTAATGTTAAAAGAAAATCCCCCTAGTCAAAGGACAGTTGCAAAATCATTAAAATGCTCAGTGTCCACTGTAAACAAAATAATAAACGTTGATTTAAATCTTAAGAATCCCATGAAAAAACGCAATGTGCATCGTCTTCTTCCAAATCATATCGCTGAACGCAGGACATGCTGCAGAATTCTATATGAGAAATACTTATCCAAAGAAAAATGGAAAACAATTGTCACAATAGATGAATCATAGGTGTATTTAAATGATTGCAACAAAAAAAGAGCCTTTTATTATCATAAAAGGGGAGAAAAAAATTTAAGTACATGGTTCAAACAATCGAAAGAAAGTTTTTCTAAGGGATTCATGACTGTTGCTGGTTTTTCTTGTAATGGCAAGTTAAAAATAAAGAGAGTGGAAAAAAATGTCAAGATTAACTCCAAATACTATCAGGAAAATATTTTATCGCCAATTTTTCTGAATGAAATACCATCGCTTTACCCACAGTGCCATCAATCTGTGAGACTCCATCAGGACAAAGCTAGCAGTCACACATCAAAATCCACTGTAAATTTCCTAAAAGAAATGGAACAAAAAACTGGTATCAAGGCCATACCCTTCACTGATATCCCTACTAAATCTCCCGCTGTATCACCTATGGATTTTGTGCTTTCGGACTTTTAAAATCTGCATTATGCAAGCGTCGTCCCAAAACCCTTACAGGACTCTGGAAAGCTGTTCAGGAGGAATGGGATAGAATACCTCTTCTGACACTTCAAAAGGCATTATTATCCTGGAAATTGCGGTGTCTAAAGATAGTTCAGAATAAGGGATGTCAAATAGAACATTTAAAACACAGGAATTTTATGTAATTTAGTTTTGTGAATACAATATACATCGTCTAAAAAATGTGTGAACAGCCTCTGTATAATATAAATTAAGCCCTTACACTTACAAAGGATATCATTATTTTCAGAATTAACCCCTATTGGACTACTATTTGCCATAGGGCAAGTAAGGAACCTTTTATCTTTACATTTAGCATATTTTTTTATTTTATTTTTAAGGTTATTTAAACAAAACAGTTGTTTCGGTAACTTATTAACCTCGACCCTCCCCGGAACAAGACGTACAGCAGGGCTCCTTGTTACAGAACGCGACGACAGATGTCCCATGAAAAAAATCCTCAATTTTCGTTAGCAAATTAGTTTAAATTTTAACCTGAAAAGCAAATAAATCATTAAAATAGCCTGCTTACTACATGAGGAACCCAGGGTGAAAAATAACCAGAACGTAAACCTACCGGAAGAACTATTTAAAAAACTTTGCAATAAAAGATTGCGCGATAGCAACAAATCTTCATACTGAAAAAGCAGAAAATTCAATAATGTAGACAATCTAACAAGAACTAAAACTTACAAAGAGGACATAGACTTGAAAATTTTAACTTTTCAATAAAAGATTGCGCAGTTGCAAAAAATCCTCATATAGAAAACGGACAAATATTTGTCCGTTTTCAATATGAGGAATAATGTAACATTGTTCACATTTTATATATATATATATATATATATATATATATATATATATATATATATATATATATATATATATATATATATATATATATATATATATATGTATGTATGTATGTATATCGCACGTCGGGGTGATATTGCAGATATCTTTAATTGTAATTTCGATCTAATCATTTAGAAATCACCAGTCATATGCTGCTAATAAGTATCCTGTCTCTGTATTATAAAACATGACTGTAATAAAAATTTTAGATATCTTATGTTCAGCTTTCACAAATTTCAACCTATTCCAATTCAAGCGAATACAAGTCGAAAACTGCCACATCTTTCATTATCCTTCTATTGAAGTCAGTAATTTGCTATCTAAAAAAACTGCTTGTCTGTTGTGTATAATAATATTAGGAACTTCAATGTGATAAAAGTATCCGTATTTTTTAAAATTTGAGAGCCATTGCATCGTATTTTGAATTATTTTATCAAAACATTGAAAGAACTACATTTTTTCCCGTTAATTTATACTTACTTAATAAGTTTTAAAAAATTAATTTCCATTCAATAACGTAAAAGGGATCTGATATTAATGCATTAAATTTGAAGTTATGGATTAAAAAAAATTATATTTGAAATGATATAAAATTATTATGTTCTCTCTACTTCGGAAATAACACTTAAACTATACATTTTTTCTAATTTCTAAAATGTACCTTTAATGGACTTGCTATCTTGTCCCTGATAAATAAAGTATACGAAGAGTATTTTCAATTCGTGATTTCTTAACTTCTTAGATATAACAGAGTCATTTTAATAATCTTTTTAATATCTTTTCGTAGCACAAGAATATTTGAAACCATTCTTCTTGACGTCGTCTTTTGTGTGCGTTAAAGTAAACAAACACTGAATTCTTGCACATAAATTTCAGAAAAAGGTTCAATATCTCGAGAAAATTGTCTAATATGCAAAAGTACGATACAGTTATTGTGCATGATTATTGAAATGTTTTCACATGACACAAATGTAGAAATTCTAGAATAATAAAAAGGTAGATGGTTTTGTTGTAAGTTTCTTCAAACATGGCGGGTCTCATGGATAAGACATTGAAAGAGGCGCCAAAATGAGGCAAAGTAAAAGTACGAAATTATCATCGAATAACGATAAAATATAATAGTAACTAATAGTAGCGAATAGTTTCAAACTAATTGATATAGTTTAAGCCTCGGACAACGGTATTTAATGCATTTATGAAATTTTTCAACAGTACATTCAAAACTCGATTGTTTCGTTCTTTCTTAGACTTTTAAGATGAAAGAAAGTTTTATCTCTGTCCTGTATATATTTTCTTGCTTATTTCTTTTTTTCCCTAAATATACCTATAGCTAAATACCCGTACTTCACTACGGAATACATTACAACCACCAATTATGTAATCGGGTTCCTTTAATTTAAATTAACTCTAGTAGTAAAGTGTTTTCATTTCTTAGAGGAGTTCACCCTATAATTTAATGAACACGATTCAACATTAAATAAGGGTATTTAAATTTATATTTATTTTTTTAGTTTTGTGGGCCTTGTGCCCCTTCTAACTGAATTATGGTTGGATTTTTTAGCCTTCTTAGTGAGTATCTAGGGCCTTAGATGAGCCACCATGAAAAATTCCATTTTCCTAGGTCTTATGGTTCCAGGAATACAGTGATCAGTCAGTCCGTGTTTTATTTTCACGGTTTAAGTCCCTTTTCACATCTTAAAAGTTGAGATTTATTTTTAATATTTCTTAAATGTTATTGTTAGTGAAAGCCGAAGTGCAACCACTTTACAAAATTTCAGCTTCCTAGAACTTATATAAGTTCTAGGAAGCTGAAATTTCGCTCGAACCATATATGGTTCGAGCGATAAAGAGATCAGTGAGTGAGTGGGATTTGGCTTTTATATACAGAGTGTCCGGGGTAATAGTATCCAAAATTTATGACTTATTTTTACGGATCTACCTATTATAATTTTTTAAAAATTATTTAAAAAAAATAACATTTCATTAAGTTTCAATATCAATAATAGATTTCGATCATAGTATCATAGATTTCGATGTGTGCACGTTTTGTAGCATGACTAACGTCTAAATGGTAATCCAGTTCTCTCCAAGTGTTTCGTAGCATATCAGGAGTTATTAGACTTTTTTGATTGGAGATTCCTTAAATCCATTGTATATAACCAAAAATTAAAACTGTGGATGAGTTGAAGAAGCGTATCATTCAAGCAATTCGTGTAATAACTCTGATATGCTACGAAATACTTGGGGAGATCTGGATTACCATTTAGACGTTTGTCGTGCTACAAAAGGTGCCCACATCGAAATCTGTGATACTATGATCTAAATCTATGACTGATATTAAAACTTACTGAGATCTTCTTTCTATTTAAATATATATTTTTTAAAATTCTAATGGGTAGTTCCATAAAAATAAGCCATAACATTTGGATACTTTTAACCCGTTTGCAAAACTTAATACAATGGTACACAGTTGAAAAAGAAAATGAGTTTTCTGAAAAGAGTAGCTGGGCAGATTTTAATGAAACTCAATATGTACATGTTTCAGCCTTACTTTAATTTAAATGTAATCTGTCTGAAATCCAATGTCAAAATTCAATGTAAAAACCATTTGTTCAGAAATATGTACTCAAAACTTAGAGAAGTGATTAGAAATACTAAGTATGGTCCTTGTTATATAAGAAAATAACTTGGGGGTAAAATTCTCAAAATGAGACAAGCAGTTGTGTGTGCTGTTCGATACAGGAAAAGGCAAACACAAATATCTTCCCATGAAATTCTGAAAAGTTTGCGCAACGACATTTTAAATGCCCCTCTACATGTTCGGGGAACACAAATGATGTTAAACATATTTTTGTAAAAAAACGCAATCTCGAAATTCCTTTCCTGAATTCATAAAATCATCTAAAGTAATTCTTAAAATATTCCATTGAAAATTTATTACATGTTTTTTTATAAATGTGTAATAAGTTCGTTTTCATGCTACTTTTTTTTTTCCGAAATAAACCTATTGATATATCATAACATTATTGATGACTGAGTGGACATGTATTAAATTTTTTTCCGAGGAAGTCCGATAGATGGTGCCAGTGGTGTTTCCTTTGTTAATCAATCGTCACTAGTCTTTGGGTGGTCATTTCCTCCTTTGCATTGCTTTGTGTAGGACGCTAGTATGTTGGCTTTTATTCATTCCTTGTTTGAATTAGAGATGGCTACTGTTTCTAACAACTATCCGTGGACTTTGATTAGGTTTCTTGATGAAATTATAAAGGATCGCCCCAATTTTATACGCTGGTGTATAATGAACAAACTTCTTTCGGAGACGAAAATATGTGATGAAGGCCATGAGATGACCCTTAGTTTCGACAAAACGAAAAATGGATTAGGCCGTTTCTATTGTAGGAGAAGTGACTCCGACGGGAAAGATCGCGCTGTGTCTGGTACAAAAGGGACTTGGTTTGAAAGTGTTCATATGGCGGGGGAAAAGAGTTTGCTTATTTGCTTTTTATTTGCGCTTGATTTCACCTTCGATCATGCATTGTCTGAACTCTCAGGATTCGATGGAAAATCCACATCGAAGGCGACTCTTTCAACCTGGTACAATTATTGTCGGGACATAGTAGCCGAATGGATGCAATGATGCAAGCATCTGAGCAAACCAATGACGGAATGCTATGTGGACCGGGTGGAATAGCCCAGATTTATGAAACTAAATTCGGTAAGCGGAAGAATCATGCTGGCCGTGTTTGGAAAGAAAATGGATATTTCGTTTGGTTCAACGTGGATCGAAGTGATTTCGTTTAGAAATCTGCAGTCATAGTAGACGTGATGCTGAGACCCTCATTAATCCAAAAGCATGTTCTTCCCGGCACGACTATCAAGAGTGATTCATGGCCTGCGTGCAAACGTTATAAAAAACGCAGGGTTCAACCATCTCAGAGAAAATCACTATAATAATTTTGTAGACCGTAATAGTGGAAAGCATACGCAGGCTAATGAATCATATTAGCGACCACTGAAAAGACGTCTCTCCAATTGCGTCGTCCAGAGAGACCAGATGTCTGTCCATATTATGGAGTATCCTTTCCGACGAAAAATGAAGGCGGAGAACCGTGATCCTTTTGAACAGTTGATCGACATAATTCGTAGTAAAGGCGCAATTCCACTGAGGCAACACTGAACGACATGAGGCATGCTACTTGTTTCCTAGTGTTGCCTGATCATAGGTGTGCGACTACGTGCCACAAAATTCAATAATGTCGCATGCGGAATTTGTCTCCCCCTATCGCATGCGCTTTGTCGCCTATGCGTGTAGCATGCGACTTAAAACGATTCCATTTAGGCAACTTTTCAAGTAGTCCTTTAAAGGTAACTTCGGTTTGGTGCATCATGTCTTTACAAACAGTCGCGGCAGCTGCTTATTTGGTAATAGCTTTGAATCGTAAAAAAAAAAGAAGAAAGTCACGGTGGTGGAGAAGAGAACTATATGTTGATGGTCAAGAAACTCAGTATAATTTATATAAAAAGTTGGTTGCTGACGATGAAGCTTTATTTCGAAATTTTACACGAATGAGTAAAGAAGATTTTGAGTACTTGCTTGAAAAAATCTCACCTACTATAAAAAAATATGATACCAACTTTCGGGAAGCAATACCATCTCGTGTAAGGTTGTTAGTGACATTGAGATATTTGGCTACGGGTGATAGCTATCCATCACTTATGTATCTGTTTCGGCTATCTGAGCCAAGCATTTCTCGAATTATTCCAGAGGTATGCAGAGCTTTGATCGACGTTCTACATGATTTTGTCAGGGTAAGTAAAAATATGAATATACTAAACCATTTTTTTAATTTTTTTTTATTTTAAATTTATTAATTTATTAGTATATTAAGGGGTCATACGACCTTTAAACACGAAATTGATGAGCAAATTTTAACAGTTTTCGACTTGTTATATCTCACAAAATAGGCTTCAAATAAATACAATATTTTAACTAAATATAAAAGAATCTCTCTGCTTTAGAAAAAATGTTATTTAATATGCACTAAATGAATTAGAAATTTAAAAAATATGATAAAAATTGAATATCAAGTTTAAAAATTCAAATCTATAATATGTGCCTGCGCACATGATTACTGCTTTATTCTATATTTTGTATGCAATATAGCACTTGAAATATGTTTTGTAAAGTTACAATGTCATTTTGAACCAGAAATATTTTAATTTAAAATTCATGTTATATTTTTTAAAAATAGATGCTTTTTACTATACAAATAAAGCCCATTTATAAGTATTTCAGAAGCTATAAAAATATTTCATCTCAAATGCCTAAAATCTGGTTCAAATTAACAATTCTGTTTTATTTTATATACTGTAAAAATTTCATAAATATAAATGCAATAGGTCAAGGATAAGCTCTCAACTTCCTGATTGTATTCCTTGAAAGAAAATAAAAATGTTATGAAAAGAATTCAAAAGATTTTTATTCACTGAACTTATAATTTGTTATCTGAAGGTAATTTCATATGTCATCATCTAAAAACATGTAAATGATCATCATTCAGATTCAATTTGTTAAAGCTGGCAAAAACCAAGTGACATTTCTGAGATATAATGACTGACCTTTGGTGATGTAAGTGTGAAGATTAGCTGAATCAGGATTGCAGAGTATTAAGCCATTAAACTGAATAATAAAATCATTTATTATATAGATTACAACCGAATTGTAGCAGAACATAAATGAAGGAACCACTTATATAATCACCAAATTCAAGGCTATAAATAATTCAGCATTTTCTTCAATATTCATGTGTTTGGTGCTTTTTAAATTTCATTCCATGCATAAGATATATTAAAATTGTTAAAACATCCAATCTTATCGAAGGCAACAAACCATCATTTATGTGCTTTAAATTTTTAAAAATTACAATGAAACTGATATGCATTGTTAATTTGATACGAAAGTTACAGATAGAACTATTAAAATAATTAAATTTTCCACATTAATTATGAATTGGTACTAAATTTGGCGAGTTTTTATTGTTTGGCACCATATGCAGTAATCTTCAGTTAGGCGATGCTTTCTTGTATCATTCTTCTATCAGAGAACTTTTTATTTATGATAGCATTTGAAACCAGTTTTGATATAATGTTATTTGTTTCTGTATTCATTCAATGTTAACATTTTTGATGACGAGATTTTATAAATAACAGTCATGCTTATCTTTCATTGCAACTATGACAATAGCAACAGCATTAAATATAATACTCCTAAATATTCATAATTTTATGTGTATCATTTATTATAATATGCTTTGTTTAAAGTTTTAAATCAATGTATTTCAAAGAGGATTTAAAAGTAATACTGGATATTTAAAATTGAAATTCTTATTAAAGCAGAAATATATTATTTAACACTTTAAAACTGTATGCAATTATTAGTATATTTTATATAAAAATGTTTAATTTTCTGTGCACCATGCATTCTTAAGATTTCTTAATAAGAAACATTTCAAGATTTACAAAAACTGTTTAAACTGATATTTATGACAGCTTTGCTGTGGTTTTTTAATTTTTTCATTGTAAAAGTTATATTTGGGTCAATTTAGAGCTAGATTTTTAGTATCTGCTCTCTTACCTGCACATTCTTTATACTCAATAGATTATTTTGTACTGGCAAAATTTATGTCTGCGTTCTTGCAGTTCATGTCTAGGGTAATTTTTTAATATACTTAGTTTCAGTTCTTAAAATCAGTGTTAGGCCAGGACTCCACTTCACCAGAAACAGAAAACAGAACAGAAAACGGAATTTTTTTCTGTTTTCTGTTTCTGCTGAGATTCCGTTCTTTCTGTACTCCACTTCACCAAATTCCGCTCAGCTGGCGCCACCTGTCGTCGTTTTTTGTTTTTTTTTTGTTTATTGTTTTACATTGGCTGTGATTCGGACATAAAATACTTATGCTCAAGAAAGTATGGAAAACGACACAGATTTTGCTATGGCGAGTTCGCACTTCCTAAGTCTGCTGTCTTTAATTAGAACCTCTGAAGCAAAAAAAAGAAAACATCGATTCTGGGTTCGAAAGATTTTCCAAGAAAGGGAAAAACATGGTATTCACAGCACCTTAATTAGAGATCTTTGAACTACCGATCAGGAGTTCTGAAAAAACAGTAGTGCATAACAAATAGTATGTAATAGAAATTTCGACAAAATATTACTGAGGGTTTTAGTTGTCATGTTTAGTGTATATCATCTCTATAACATTTGGATAGTTAAAAATATCACACCTTTACAAAGTGACATCTTAGGATTACCTATCAGTTTGCACTAAATCCATTATCTGGTAATAGAAAATCATTATTCCAACAAATTATTCTAGTAGAATTTACTGTTTGACTTATTTAGCTTGCAGTTATGGAGGTGATGGTAGAAATGGGTAAGCCCCAACTTCATAAATAAACGCTTCCATGTCAAACCGAGACGCCATTGCTGTTTTGTGTTTCGTGGATCAAGACGCATTCCTATTGGCTGTCATACACGCGGAATCCGCGGACGGAAACAGAAAAGTTCAACATTTTCAACTCTGTTTTCCGCCGTCATTCTGCTGGGCAGAAACGGAAAAAACCGGAAGTGCGTAGATTTTCCAATTCTGTTTTCTGTTTCTGTCGCGTTTTCTGGTGAAGTGGAGTCCAGGCCTTAGTCTAATTGATGTTTGTTGTATATTGGAATTTATGTATCCTATCCTCTCCTTGGAATAAAAAATATTTAATGAATAGAAAGTAACTGTAATAAAAGTGTCAAATATATAGTTTTGAAAATTCTGGTGCTTTTTTCTCGCGGTTTGTTTTAAATTGTACAGAAACAACCAAGCTATCAAATATATTTTTTCTGAAAATTCAAATATTTTGACCGTTTGAAGGTCGTATGACCCCTTAATATATTAATTTATTAATATATTAATTTTAAATTTTTTCAGATGCCATGCTCTGAAGACGAGTGGAGAAGATACCAAGAGATTTCGAACTTTCCTGGAGTTATCCGCATTGTGTTGGAACTTGTGACGGAAAACATGTTGTCATCCAAAACCCCCAAAATAGTGGCAGTATGTTTTTCAACTACAAAGGGACTTTTAGCACTGTTTTGATGGCCATTGCTGACGCAAATTATAATTTTATATACGCTAATGTTGGCTGCCAAGGCAGGATATCTGACGGAGGTGTTTTTCGAGAAACGTCATTTTATAAGAAGTTGGCCAAAGGAAAGCTAAAATTACCCGACCCAGAACCCCTTCCTGGTAGTAGTAAGTTATCGCCTTATGTAATCTTGACGGATGATGCATTCCCTCTACAGGAACACATCATGAAACCCTTTAGCGGCTACCACGACAAAGGCACTTGTCAACGACTATACAATTATAGGCATTCACGCGCTCGAAGAGTAGTGGAAAATACTTTTGGGTTGCTAGCAAGTGTGTTTCGTGTATTTAGAAAACCACTAATGATTAATTTGGAAAATGCTGAAATTGTCACAAATACATGCATTCATCTTCATAACCTTTTGCGAAGGAGTAAAACATCGCGATCACTACACTGTCCTCAAGGAACTTTAGATATCGAAAGGCAAGATGGAAATATTATTCCTGGATCATGGAGGGCAGTTGTCCAAGGCGATACTGGTCTGCAGGATTTGCCACATAGAGCAAGAAAGTCAACTTTTGAAGCAAAAGAAGTGAGAAATGAATTTACTAGATATTTTCAATCAGATGAAGGACGTGTGCCTTGGCAGGACCATTACGCTTAACTTTTATATGAAATATTCAAATAAATATTTCAATATACTAATAGTAATATAATTTGTATGTACTTATTTTTATAAAAACTCACCTAATTTTGTATAAAAATTATACAAAAGGTTAAAAACTTAAAGATTAACTTGAAGTTGGAAGTTTTTAATGAGCAGAGAACCAGCAATGCTATCTGAAAGTGAATAGCACCAACATAAACACAAGTATTTGCTACTAGGAGCTAAATTTGGAATAATTAAATCTTGAAAATTTAAAGCTCAGCATCCTACAGTAGATATGTTTTACCTGTAGTGTGAATGAAGACTGTTTGGATTAATTTTTAAATAAAAATTAAGTTTTACCTCTCAAATTGTAATTTAATCATGTTTTACTCTTTTAATATGAAGAAAATAAAATTATAATTCATACAAGAATGGGAATATCAATCACATATAGAAGGGCTGTCATTTAAAAAAAAAAAACTTTAGTAGTTGGGCAAACCATAATATACTAATTCCATCTTTACAAAATTATCTGATATTTATCTTTTCTGTTTTATTTAAAATAATAATTCACTTACCTTAACAGATTTCTTAAGCAGACGTTAAAACAAAACAGCAGAAAAATATGAATATATTAAACCATTTTTTATTTTTTATCATAAAAATACTTATACAAGATGTATATTATTACCAGATTTCAAGTAACTTTGTCCGAATTACCAATTAGGTATTCAGAAAGTACTGGAAAGACCAAAATATTTTCTGAGTGCTCGGATGTTTCTTCAGATTGAGCAAACGTCGATGTTGATGTCTCAGAGGGTATAACAGTGTAACCAGAGTTGCTGTGAAGAGGTGTACTCGAGGGTATACTATTGAGTATGAGTAGGCATATTCTCTGTTCCAGAAGATAGAACAGTGCCACAAGTATTAATATCGCAGCTGTACAGAGGTGCACTGGCCCGACTACTATCATCATATTTGCCCATAGCTGCTTCAAATAATGTAGTATTTATAATGTGTTTTACCATTGTTCGTGCTCTAGAGCTTAAATTTCGCAGCTCATTACCAACATGCTCTCCATATGTTGAGCAATCATCTCTTTGGCACGCATTTTTTAAAATAGAATATGCCTCCTCTTCGCGATCCGAAGGGGATAAACCCTTCCGTTTCTTTTTGGGGGCTATATATATTTCACTTTTCTCTTCACAGCCATTTCTGTCGCGTTTGTTACTCCCATGTAGCTTCCCAGACTCACTGACTTCCACTTGATATTGATTGTCTTGGCTGCTTTCTTGTTCTTCCTCCTACAATTACAAAATGCAATTAGTAGATAAATATATTAATTTTAAATTTCCTGGAATTATCCGCCTATTTTTGCTTAATATATTTATACATAGCATATTTATACATTTATATATAGCATAATATATAATATATGTACATTAAATTGAAATACACGTGCAAAAGTTTTTTTGCACGTGAGTAATTTGTATGATTTTTGAATCTGGTTTTCTTTAGTTTATATAATTTATTTTTGCTTAATATATTTATACATAGCATATTTATATATAGCATAATATATAATATATGTACATTAAATTGAAATACACATGCAAAAATTTTTTGCACGTGAGTAATTTGTATGATTTTTTAATCTGATTTTCTTTAGTTTATATATTTTATTTTTGCTTAATATATTTATACATAGCATAATACATGAATATATAATATATTTATATTAAAGTGAAATAGATTTAATTATTTTTAATTGAACATTTTTAATTATAACATCAGATTGCAAAACAGCTAATACTCTGTAAAAATTTCTAACATTTTAACAAGGTTATGAACCCCTTTTTTTATTGGAACTGTTCAGTTATTTACCGTCAAGTTTTGATGGGTACTATCTAGTATACTAATAGTAATAAAATATATAATTTGTATGTACTTATTTTTATAAAAACTCACCTCAAAGTCCTCGTCATCACTGACAACAGTTGACAGTGTTGATTTAGGTACATCGACGTCCACTAAAAAACTTAAAAGATCAAATGCAAACCGTTTCTTTTTTTTTTTTTTTTTTTTGCTGGGAGATGAGCCACTCTTTTTTGATTGTAGTTTTTTTCTCTCACGATGAAATGCTGTACGCAAATTCTTAATTTTCTTTTTCACCTCAACCACCGTACAATTGTTTTTACTAGCTAACTGCTTTAATTTATCATTTTTTAGTCTAAGATCTTTATAATCACTACTTTTGTTGTTCCATAATTCGGGTGAATTATGATAATCTTCAATAAATGACGTGGTTTTTTTCAATATTCCACTCCATGTCGCACGCTACAAGCCGCACTGATCCGCTGACTGTTGGATAACGGCAACACTGTTCAACATGTTGAAAATGGCGAAAGGTGACGCATGCGCGCGGGCAACAACAATCAACTTGTAGCATGCAGCAGGGAGACTTTTATTTTGTTGCTTCGTGTTGCTTCAGTGGAAAGACTGTGTGTAGCATGCGTCAATGCCGCATGCTACTTGTTGCCTAAAAGTTGCCTCAGTGGAATTGCGCCTTTAGGGAGAAGCGAGTGTTCTTTTATAACACTCGCAAAACTCTAAACATAGAAATCCACTAAAACCAATATATATATATATATATAATTATATATATATAGTTACAAAACAGCTAGAAGAAATAAGATAAATGATAATAGATCATGTTGACACCAATAAGCGCTATGCAGCTCCAAAGCGTCAAACAATAATATATATTAAAGTTTGATATTTAAAAACATAAAAAGAAAAAGTCAAAAACCGTACAGCAGCAGTATGAACAATTGAAAAATCCCACAGAAAGAATACTAATATGGAGATGTACGTAAGTGACCGGGGGGAGTTGTAACCACCCCTCTCCGATTAAACATGTTTATGTGCCATGGCAACACTCTCGGTGGTCTGGTACATCCCCTAATTATAAATTAGTGCCTTTAGCCAAACTAACAGCAAGAAAATAAGATGTTGAACAAACTAACTATAATGTACAACACAATAATGATAACAGATAGGACACTATAAATGAAAAAGAATACTTAAAAAGAATATAGCCCAGAATTACCTATTGAGTTGATAACCAACTTTAACAAATAAAATATACAAAAGGAATGAAATAGAAAGCAGTTCAATCTATCACTGTGTAAATTTAAACATTTAAGCCTTATAACCAACACATATTAAAGTGATCACAAAAAAAAATGATTACACCAAGTCAGAATCTATACCAATACACTAGATCAATACAAAATACAAAACTAAATAGCTCAGGATAAATCCAAGTAACAATATATAAAAATTAATACAACTATTATCACTATGGATTCCTTCATTGCCAATTACAATATTTAGGTTATCACTCTCCCCCATTTGTCTTCGGTTGAAGTAATGCGTGATCAACCTGGGGTGATGGGATTTCGATCGGCTATTTACCCCTGTAGTAGCCGACCGGGCCATTCTTACATATGTACCGACGTTGCCAGTCGCTATATATCCTTTAAGAGACCTATCCATTATATATATATATATATATATATATATATATATATATATATATATATATATATACCGGGTGGCCATAATTAAACTGACAGTGCTCACAGTGTTCTGTAGCGCGATCTATTTGCGAGAATGACGCCACATTTTGTAGGAAGATTAAACAAGACGGGGGACGAAGGATTCCGCGAAAAAATAAATTAGTTCCAGAAGTCACCGCTAGGGGAATATTTGGCGCTGTGTAATAGAAAATAGAGTGTTGAGATTAATGTTCTCAAAGAAGAATGGACCTACAATAAATTCCGCTGTGAACCCACACCAAACAGTTACCTTTGATGAATGTAAAGGAATTTCTGTGACTGCATGTGGTGATTTGTCATCCCAAATTCGGCACTTCTGGGTATTCACAGTTCCATGCAGGTAAAAGTGGGCCTCGTCTCCCCATAAGATTTTCCACGGCCAAGCATCATCCACCTCCATTCTGGCAACAAAGGTGAGAGCAAAAGTCAATCGCTTATCATGGTCGGGGTACAGTAACTCCTGTACACGGCTGATCTTGTACGGATAGAAGTTGATAATCTTTCGTAAGATTTTCCATACCGTACTGTAAGGCATATCCCTATTCCGAGCTAATCCACGAGCGCTAGAAGTGGCAGCAATATTGTCTGGTCCTCTGTCGACAATCGCCGTGGCAACTGCTTCGATTGTATCCTGAGGTACAAGTTTTCGTCCTCTGCCTGACTGAACCTTCAGAGAACCTGTTTTCTCAAACGTCGCAACCATTGCTTTTAGCCCATTAACTGACACTGGACTGTTACCTTTACGCATTTTTTTGTGCGTTCTAAAAGCACGAAGAGCGGCTGACGCGTTGCACTGGTTGAGGTAAAAGAATTTGACCAGTAACGCACGCTCGACTAAAGAAGGAGACATTGCACATAAACTTTCAATCCGATTGATTCGAAACGTAACACATTGCCTTATAAAACCCAAGTAGCTGGCACTGTGCCAATGGATGTAACGTGAAATTTGAATAAAGAACTTCATCTTCTGCTCAGCGTACGTGATATTGCAGATCACGGGACTTTATCGGTGTTTATGTAGATTTTACGCTTTTATAAAAGTGTTGCCATATTGCACTTGAACTAAATAAGAAAATGTGCATAATAAAAGGTAATTTTATTCCGTATTAATTTGCATTTGTTAACACTCTATTTTCTATTACACAGCGCCAAATATTCCCCTAGCGGTGACTTTTGGAACTAATTTATTTTTTGGCGGAATCCTTCGTCCCCCGTCTTGTTTAATCTTCCTACAAAATGTGGCGTCATTCTCGCAAATAGATCGCGCTACAGAACACTGTGAGCACTGTCAGTTTAATTATGGCCACCCGGTATATATATATATATATATTTATACAGTGGACGCTCGTTAATTCGAACTCGAAGGTTCTCAGAAAAAAGTTTGAATTATCCGATGTTAAGAGAAAATATATAACTTTAAATGTGTATCACTGAAGAAGAAACTCTCCTAGTATGTATAACCCCAGAAAATATATTATACTATGTTATCTAAAGTTAAACATATTAAAAAGCAATACAGACTTACCTTTATCATAAAATGAAGCAGAAGATATGCAGTATAAAGTAAACTTTTATTAAAAATATGAATTACATTTTGGGGAAGAACTGTAAAATGGATTTTTGGTTTTATTTATGATGCCTACATTGTTCAGCCAGCTTCTCAATTTGAAGTAAACATTTCACTTCATTTTCAGAGGAAGGTTCCATCTAAATAAATGCTTTCAGAGTTTTAATAGAGTCCATTATGGCTTTGACCATTATGGCCGCATTAGAAATATCTTTCGGCAGGTAAGTAGAGAAAAGCCCTGGCAGTTTCCTACTGAAATTAGTACATACGTCTTCGATTACATCAGAGCTTTGGCCACATACAGTTTGATAAGAAATCTTGTGCCTTGACTTAAATCGAGAAAGCCATCCATCACTGCATTTAAAATCTTCAATACCCATTCGACTTGCCAATTCATCAGCCTTCGTTAGCACTAGGGGTCCATTTATCGGAAAATTTCGAGATCTAACATCCTGGAACCATAGCAGTAGAGCTTTTTCTAGAACTTCTTGGGACGCATCTCCCATGCGTTTCCTTCCTCTAGCAAATTTTTATTTTTCCCATGAATCTAAAATTGACTCCTTGTTTTTCAAATTAGTTGACAAGGCATTTTTTTTAATTCCATAGTCAGCTTCTAACTTTGTTTTACATTCGCAATTCTCTACTTTCTTTAAAATTTCTACCTTTGTCTCCAAAGTTAGGATTTTGTACTTTCCACGTGTAGACATCCTGAATTTTTACACGTTCACACCACACAATGAGGAAGAAAAACTAGACCACATTGACTTGTTTGCACTGCAGTTATAACTGACGCAGCTCCCTAGAATCTATAGTAAAGACTATATTTTCTGAAATTCTAAGAAAATCGATCCAAATAAAGGAAAATTGCATTTTCCGTTTAGCACTAATAAGAAGGACAATAGCTACTAACGTTTAGAGGACATGCAATAGTTTAGGAATGCAGGCATGTGCCTCTTTACACAGAAAAGAAATTTTGACACACAAAATAATAAATACAGTGTGTATTTTCTCCATTAAACGAGGAAAAATATTTTTTTTTGTCAAATTTTTAGTTCGAATTAACCGAAGTGATAAAAATTTAGTTCGAATTAATGAGATATTTTTAACATTAACTCCAATACAAGTTTTTTGGGGCCTGCGGATTAGTTCGAATTAACCGAGTTCGAATTAACGAGCGTCCACTGTATATATATATATACATATATTTATATATATATATATATATACATATATTTATATATATATATATATATATATATACATACATATATCTATACTTATATATAAAGAGAGAGCGATTTTGTACGTGGAGGGTAATCTCCAGAACCACTGCACCTATTTGAAAAATTCTTTCACTATTTGAAAGGTACATTATTCCGGATGGACATAGGCTATATATTATGTATATCTCATCATCTGTACTTATAAATAAAGAGAGAGCGATTTTGTACGTGGAGGGTAATCTCCAGAACCACTGCACATATTTGAAAAATTCCTTCACTGTTTGAAAGGTACATTATTCCAGATGGACATAGGCTATATATTATGTATATCTGATCAGTAGAAATAAAGTTAGGGGCTTAATCCTAACAATCTCCATTGTTACCGCTACAGTCCTCTACCGCTTTTTGTGCCGAAGACTTCAACGATCCTTAGCGTGGTACTATCGCGGTGGTCTTCTGTTCTGACGTTAGTGGTTCGAACCTAGCTGTTCTCAGACACGTCTTTTTATTTTAAAAAATTAACTTTAATTATTAAGTAACGTAATATTAATTTGAATATTATTTTAGGTGCTTAAAATAATTAAAAAAACATTCTTAACTTAAAATCCTTTTTTTATTTTTGTATTTTTATTTCATCTCTTACTCTAATTTTGAGAGACCAATGTGTATCTATACTTCTATAATAATATATAAAGAGAGAGAGCAGATTTTGTATGTGGAGGGTAATGTACAACTTTTGTACATTACAATATATCTTACAACTTTTCCTTACTCAACCGTAGTCAAGTAACCATAGCAACACCCTTTAGGTTACGGGGTCTGTTTTTCGAAATCGCTCTTTAGAACGGGAAAATGTTATCTACTTCCTATCCCCATTTTACGTGGGGGACATTCAGCGTGGGGGGGGGTCAGGGGAAAGAGTGGTTAATTGCATTCTTATTGCTTTCTTACTATTGAAGAAGAATTGCAATAGTAGTTCACCGGCACCCCGTGCCTCTTTCATCTCTCAAAAGGCTGAAAATGGATGAACCGCGGGTGAACCGCCCTTCTGATGTCTCTTGCCTGAAAAGAAATAGCCTCTAGCTAGAACGACAAAAAATTATTTTTCAGTCCTTTTTTGCAAGATTCACCCTCCGTTCCAAGAATGTCACACAATTGTTCTTTGGGGGCAAAGCCGTTAGGAAAGTCACAACGAAGTGGAATTCAAGACTATATCTCTGCCGACATCACACCGTATTTTTCAAGAGTATGTGCTTCGGATATATGCTATCCCACCCCGTAAGGAAAAGGTTGTAATATTTTAAAGATTCAAGTAGAGGAGGTATTGATAAATACAAAAACTACATTTGGAACTACGCTTTTTATTGGATATTTAAGGTAAAAAAATATTTACAAATTATTGGCTATCAACTGGAAATTTATTGGAATAATATTTTGTTCAACCCCGACAAATTCGGGACGGGCCGCTAGTT
>OU015503.1:45369697-45419697 GCA_907164885.2 Dolomedes plantarius | reverse complement strand
ATATATATGTATATATATATACACTGATGGACAAAAAAATTAGCGCACCAAGAAATAATTGCGGGATTGTAACGAAACTTGCAATGAAGGTACATGTCGGGCAGATATGCAAATGATTAGAAATGCAGCGTGATTGCGCATTACGTATAGCCGGTAGAGGGCGTTGAACATCGTACTCTGTGGAGTATAAAACAGGTAACCAAAGCTTGTTTGAGTGTGCTGAATCATTTACAAAGGAAGAGCTGAGATAGACATGCCATTACGCCGTGTTCGAAGACAGTATAAGCAGTTGTCGCAGTTTGAGAGGGGGAGAATCGTCGGGATGATGGAAGCTGGGTGGTCAGCTAGGCGAGTAGCTCGTCAGTTAGGCCGCTCTGATTGTGTTGTGAGGAGGTGTTGGGACCAGTGGACCCGAGAGATGTCATGTACACGAAGACACTTGATCTTTCCTATTTTCGAAGCAGCTAGCTTCTTTGGTGAGAGTGTGGGACGAGCCGTCCACTACTCTGTGATAATTAGATCAAATTGCGTTTGGAGTTCGAGTTCGCCTCATTCCAGCCTGTTCCGACGAGTGGAATCCGTTCCTAGCAACTGAGACTTCTGCAATTAGAGCTTTATTGCCTGAAGGCCCGATCTACGATCCGTAGCGACAGAGCATCCAGCCAGCTGAACGGACAATCTTTAACGTGCATCGCAGACTTCAACGGACATTATTAATGTAAATTGATGTTCCAGAACACCATCTAATCGTGAAGTATTTTAATCCAGAATCCCTAATAAATTGATATCAGTGTAACAAGTTCTTATTAGTAAGCTGTTTATCACTATACATAACCGGTATGACGCTACCTAGCGTGTCGGCTTTGACACCAAGCACGGAATATGTTACAATATATAGATGTTAAATTTTTCATGCATTGCATCAAAAAAATACTGGGCTGCAACCCCTGATCTTCGTGTTTATCTGGCCAGACAGAATACGCTTAGCGCGTTTCTACTGAAATGATATACTAATAATAAGAAAGAAACTTTGAGTCTGCGGACCTTCGTCTGATTTTATTGAGAATTAATAACACCGTGTTGAGGGATTCGCACGTTTGGATTGAAGTTTACTGTTTAATTATATTTGTTAGATACTGTTTAATTAGATTTGTTTGATCCACTGTTTAGTTAGAAATAAGTTTTAAAATTTGCATTTGACTTTATTTTTTCCCCTAAAAAATGCACTTTTTTCCACATCACCCAAGAGGTAAAGTGCAAGATGCGTTATCCCCTTTATTTAATGAAAGTAAGGCGGGATTCCCCTTGAAGCCTATTTTCCTTACTTTGGTGATTCGGTTTTTTATTTTCGATAGGCCAAAAACCGCATAAAAAGCAAAATATAAATCGGTTTTTAATTTTCCCGAGGCCAAAAACCGTTGAAAAAGCGAATTGTAATTCCGTTTTTAATTTTCCTAAGGCAAAAAACCGTAGAAAAAGCAAATTGTAAATCGGTTTATAATTTTCCCATGGCCTAAAACCGTTGGAAAAGCGGATTTTAGTTCGGTTTTTAACTTTCCTAAGGCCAAAAACCGTAGGAAAAGCAAATTGTAATTTGGTTAAATTGTAATATTGTTCCTTGATTCAAATTTTGTTTAAAGAGATTCAATCAAAATGCACTATATTCGATGTCCATTCATTCGGAGATAAGATGTAAAAATTTTCGGCTTGTGTTGCTCTGAATGGATTGAGAGTCCGTAGAAATCATGTCATATAATGAAGGAAACTGAGTCTACAGTACTTCTTTATACACAACACTTCTTGTTTTTCCAGAAGGAGAGTAAACGTAAAGTTTGTTAGCTGCTTCTACTCTTGAACATCCTACATACAATTACGGCCGGATGATGGCCGAATGGCTAGGACGCTGGCATTCGGTACCAGAGTCTGTGGGTTCGAATCCCACTGTTGGCATGGACGTTTGTAGCCGTTCGGAATCGGCTATGAGCAGTAGGTCCCGGTCTGATTAGCCCTCGTGTAGCAGAAAATGACCGTAGCGCTCTAAACCAAACCAAAACCTACATACAATTGACCATGAGCAAAACAGTCCTCCTGTAATTGTATACCAACGACTTGCAATGTTTGTCCCTGCGATTTGTTAACAGACATGGCAAAACTTAGTCGCACTGGAAATTGTAACCTCTTAAATTGAAATGGCACATCGGAAGTTATTAAAGGTATCCTAGGAATAAATATATTTTCCCCTTTGCCACAACCAGTCTGTACCTGTGCTTCAATGACATGGGATTGTAAAGCCATTATTATAAATCTGGTACCATCACAGAGCCTAGGCTGATTTAAATTTCTTAGAAGCATTATAGGAGCTCCAACTTTTAATTGCAGTCTGTGAGGAGGCAGTCCTGGAATATCTGAAGAATTGAGGAACTCCGTAGGGTAATTGACAACTTCATTTTCATCCATTACTGTATCTATAGAATTGTAAATTGTAGGATCACCTGGAATCTTTTGCAATAGCTGTTCGTTGATGGAATGAACTGTAATATTTTTTGGTGCCAATATTGCTCTTTCGCACAACCAGCTAACATCTTTGTAGTGGTGAATAAAATTAGGAAATATCTTTTCTGTTAATTCACAAACATTTTGAACTACTGTGCTAATTGAAGACATATTAATCTTGTTATGAGAATCGACAGGTGTTTTTCCTTCTCCAAGTTGTAGTAAATTCTCAGCAAATAATCCTGAATGTTGATGAACATAAATTTTTGTTCGCATGTTAGTTGTAAGTTTAAAGCGTGTAACATATTGCCACAAAGAGGATGATTTAAGGCATGCTCGAATTTCATCAGCTTTAGTTCCTTTAGGAATAACTGGCAGAGTCTGACGAAAATCTCCTGATACGACAACAGTTATACCCCCCATCAAATCGTTGTTGTTTCTCAAATCCTGTAGAGTTTTGTTCAGTGCTTCTAATGCTCTTTTATGGGCCATTGTACATTCATCCCATACTATAAGTTCACATCTTTTAAAAACCTCTCCCATGCCAGAATTTTTGGTAATTTTACAAACAGCGTCATCGTTTGTAGCTAAATCCAAAGGAAGTTTGAATGCTGAATGAGCTGTTCGACCTCCAGGCAACAATGTAGCAGCTATGCCGGAAGAGGCAACTGCTACAGCAATTTTATTTTGCTTTCGCACATTGGCCAATAATAAGTTTGTTACGAAAGTTTTTCCGGTACCACCTGGAGCATGCAAAAAGTAAATGCCTCCAATCCGCTGTGAGATACTATTCACTATTGTTGAGTAAGCATTTCTCTGATCAGATAGTAACTTGGGCTCATTTTCATTTACATATTGAGCTAAGGAGTTGATGTCATATGAAGTTTCTCTTATAAGTTCTGTAGGCACATTTCTAACTTCTGCTCTATTAGTTTGTGGGAGGCCAAATGAAGTTAACTGTGGTCCATCCATTGATGCTATTTTATCTTCTATTGCAATTAAAGCTCTGTTGTAGATATCCTCTGTGTAAACTACTTTAAAATTAGGGTTTGCAAGTTGCGCTTGGTACTTAAAATCTTCTGCTAAGTCTGCTAAGTCATCATTGCAGAAGATGACTTTTCTTGTATTTGTTCCATAATTCTGAAGGGTTTCCTATATCACACGTTTTCAGTAGAATAGAAAATAAATCTCTTAAGCGCTTTGGCGATTGGAATACGGCTGTTTTTTGTAATGTAGCATCCCACTGGTTATAATTTTCGAGCAATCCACGTTTGTAGCACGCCTCTCTAAATGTTTGGCAAATAATACCATCAACTGTAGTAAGGTCTTCAAAACTTTTAGGGCCTTTAACTTCGTGCAGCAACATTCTTAAAAAAAAAACATTCATGTTGGCTTGGATGAACAGTGAAAACTCTACCCAAAGCATTGTTGAATTTGATAACTGGATAAACTTCAACTGTGTTTCCTCTTTTTCTTCTATTCCATTTTTTATTGCCCCATGTATAATAAGATGGCAATTGGTCATAGAGTAAAGTTTGAGCAAACGCACCTTCTTGACATAATTTAAAGAAAGCAGTGAGAGTTGTTTCTCTAGGAGCAAGAGCTTTTTGCGCAGCTGTTTCATTTGTGAAATAAACTCTTTGTCCATTTTCTAAATGAACTGATAATTGCTGTACTGCGGGATATCTTTCATGAATAGGGAATGAAAAAATTCTGCAGAAGGCTTTATTGCTGCTTATGTAACGGCCTTGTTGAAAATTAGTAACTTCATCATGCATATTTTCTTGTAAAGCAAACATAGCTGCATCAGAACCCTTGTTAACATACTTGCATACATATTTGATGGACTTTACGGAATTACAAAATTCGACATTAATATGAGCATTAAAAATGTTAGTCAAGAGAGGGCAGTATGGAACTATCCATCTATTATCAATTCCATGTTGACCTACTTGTGTTGCAAAGCCTCCATCATCAGGTTTTCTCCTACGATATGAGGGATACTCATCTTCTCCAGTTTGAGTTTCTTTCAAAAAGGGTTTTGGGTACCGTTTTGTACATACGTTGTCTTTCATGCAGGGCGAATTGAAATTTAGATATCCACATGGGCCATGTACCATTTGATTTTTAACAATTTCAAAGAGATTCTTGTCTACGTTAGGGTCTGGAAGTTCAGCTGAGATAACCGAATCAATCTCATTTAGCTGAATTTTATTGGACATCCAAAGCAAAATATCAGCATGAAGCAATCCCCTTTTTTGCCATTCAATAGTGTACGTGTGGCATCTTACTGGTCCAAAAATTCTCAATTTTATGATCAAATCCATCATTTTCAATAATTTCAATTGAAAAACCCTCGCTGTAAGGTCATGTCTGTGAATGTATATTTGTCCAGGTAGTAACTCATCTTTGATTTCTTTCCATTTAGCATTACACGTGAAAGTGATGAACAGATCAGGTCGTCCAAAATTTTGAATATATGCCATTGCATCCTGGGTCCTTTCATGCATGTAACGTGGGCTTCCTGTAAAACTTGATGGAAGAATGCAAAGTTGACCAATTTCTGTTCCAGCAACAACATTATTTATGGCATCTCTTAAATGGACATATTGATCACATCTTAATTCTTTCTGATGAGTTCTAATGTAGCGTAATCTTTCAGATTCTGTTTTAGCGTACATGTCAACAGAAAATTGGTGAAAAAGATTTCTAGTCAACATAAGATGATTTGAAGAATCGATACGAACCATAAATTTGTAGGCATAGAAATCCATGCAAGAAACTTTTTTGTTAGAATGTACACCTGATTGGGGTATATCAAAGTGATAACCATCTTTTCCATGGACGAAGAGCAAAGGATATTGCAAACCATCATAAGATCGATGAGTTTCATCTGTGAATTGCAGAGTATTGCCTCGAGATTTAATTACAATGTCTCTTTTGCCATGTTCCTCACCAGTAATTATGACAGCCACTTCATTACATTCTAGCAGATTAAATCTTCTAGCATGTTCTAGAGGAGGTCTCTTGTCGGCATCAATGATAATTTTGTGTTCAGCAGTAGGAACATTTTCTAGAGCATATTTAAAACTTTGAATGTAATGAATAGATGCATGAAGCATCTCCTGAAGTTGTAGAATGAGTTCAATTTTTGTTGCTGGGTTTGTGCTACACCTGATGTGTGCTTGATGTTGCAAATTCGAAATGAAAAACAATTGAAGATATCTTGCTTGTTCATTTAGCATTGTTGCAGTGAACCTATTCTGTGATAAATTTGACCTTGAACTTTGAATGTAGGCATGAAACCTCGCTCAGTGATTATATTTGCTCCGAAAGACGTCATTGCGAATGCAGAATTATAAGCTTGAATGTTTTGTAAGAAATGTTTTGAATCAGATGTACTACCTGTAAGCAATGTTCTCAAAGGCTCGGGTGGTTCTGGAATTGCAGGAAATTGTACTTTCCCATTACTGCAACACATTCCTGGTGATTCTCTAGACCACTTTTTAGCACCACAGCTGTCACATATTTTCGACATAGATCCAATGTTTTCTTCATTAGCAGATGCATAATTACATTCTGAATTATAGTGAAATGCACATAAACTCCTCTGGTCAGAATTCATGACACGATATCCACTTTGAGCATGTCTTGTTCTATCAGCGTGACGTCGTAGATTACGTTCCACTTCGTTTTCTTGTTGCCTTCGCACAGCTTGTCTTTCAGCAATACCTTGAAGTCTTCGATTGCGTTCTTCTACTGTTTCGACTGATCTTCGTGCAGCTTATCTTTCAGCTATACATTGAAGCCTTCGATTGCGTTCTTCTTCTGTTTCGACTACTCTTTGTGCTTGTTTTCTTTTCGCATCAGAAGACTTTCCAAACGAAGCACGTTTCTTTGGTGGCATTATTAGTTTTTATCCTTTATTTTAATTAAAGATAAACATCCAGATGCATTTATTCCTTTATACTTTTTAAGAGCGTCATCCGTTTAAGAATCCCTTAAAAAAAATCGTCTGTATCACTTTCCGCATGTAAACGAATCATCTGCAGATTTTACAAAGCAGAGCCAGGAAAGTTTTGCTTATCTGGGGAGCCAGGGCCAAATTTCATTCTCAATCCTCTTCCTACCGCGAATTGGAATTTGACCCCCCCCCCCTCCGTCACCCCCAAACCAACCCCTCTGTACGCAGCCCCTCTGAACTCAGCTGGTTAGGGAAAAGGGCTATCCACAGGGGGTACACGCACCTCTTAGAGGCACAAAAAAACTTAAAAAATTAACTTAAAAAAACTAATTGCGCCCCAAATTTCGTTTTTCCTGATTTAAGTTTCTCGGGTCCTAAATATTAACTGTGCCGAATTTGGTCCCGGTGGGTGAAACAGTCTATGATTCTATAGCTTACAAACAAACAGACAAGCTCTTTTATATACACTGCTGGCCACCCAAATTGCAACACCAAGAAAGACAAGAGATATCACAACAAAATTTATTTTGTAGATAACATGTTGACCAAGTATCAAATGATTAAATTTATAGACTTCTGTGAAGTGTGATTCCTGCCAAAATCAGTAGCCAGAGTTGCCGCCATTGTTGGAGATCACCGCTGCCACACGCCTCGGCATTGATTCAAAGAGACTTTGGATGAGTTGTTGGGGTACAGCAAACCAAGCAGCTTCCACACGTTGCCAAAGTTGATCTGCTGTGGCAGCTGGGGATGGAATCTGGGTCAATCGTAGAGCAACCATGGACCACGTTTTCTATCGGCGAAAGATCCGGAGAGCGAGGCGGCCAGGGAAGCAATTCAATCTGGCGATTGACGAAGAACCGTTGGACAATGTGTGCCACGTGTGGTCGTGCATTATCCTGTTGAAATATGGCTGTGGGCAAGCCCTGAAGGTAAGGAAGGACAACTGGTTCCAACACCTCGGAGATGTAGCGGTGGCTGTTTAAAGTACCGGCAATGCGTACTAGAGGTGTGCGAGAGTGATATCCAATACCGCCCCATACCATAATACCCGGTGCAGGACCAGTGTGGCGGTGCACGACGCAGCTGTTCAGCATCCTCTCTTCACGGTGTCTCCAGACTCGAATGCGACCATCGTGGTGTTGCAGACAGAAGCGTGACTCGTCAGTAAAGACAATTTCATTCCATTCTGCCGTCCACATCCTTCTGTCATCGCACCATTGGCGGCGGAGACGTCTGTGGTTCTGCGTCAAGGGTAGACAAAGCAATGGACGTCTTGCGGACAGACCACTCTGCTGTAAACGGCGTCGAATGGTACGTGCAGACACTGGATGATGCGTTACAGACTGCATGTGCTGTGCTATGGTTCGTGATGTGACTGAGCGATCCGTCACTGCCATGCGCACAATTTGCCTGTCATCACGTGAAGTGGTGCGCTGAGGTGGATGCGATCGAACACGCCGGTCCGTCGTACCCTCCTGCATCCAACGATCACATATCCGCATTACAGTTGTTTGGTTTCGACCAACACGACTATCGATTTCCCTGAAAGATAATCCATAATCTCGGTAGGCCACTATCCTTCCTCTGTCGAACTCGGATACTTGATCAAATGATGATCGCTGTTTTCGACGAGGCATAATTGATCGGTTTTTTTTTTTGTAAAAACCACAAGAAAAACACAATTGCGGAACTTGAAATCGTCGAAATCTCCGAGCCTTAAATAGCGATTTGAAGTGGCGCCACAGGCGCGCGTGATGTGCATCTGCGCTGAAATTCTAATCATTTGCATATCTCACCTCCGCTAATGGATGTTGTAAATTTCATGTTATTTGCATGTTTCCTTCAGGGTGTTGCATTTACAGTGGCCAGCAGTGTATATAGACAAATTCTACTTAAAGTTCAGTAAGTACATATTGCTAATTTTTTTTTACAGGAATTTTTTTGTGAATAAATTTTATTATATTTTATGTACATTACAATAATTGCCTGAAAAAATATTTTTATGTGAAATATAGTATATACACTGAAGTGCCACTGAATTAGGGATAGCAACGCCTATGCAAATTGTGTAGCGCTGCACATCATGTATGCGCACGTGAGGGCGCTGTGGTAACTGCATATATAGCGCGTACTGTGGTTGTTCTGAATTAGTTGTTGGAATTGCCAGTATGGGTAAACTGCCTGATTTAGACGCCTTCGATCGCGGACAAATCGTAGGTGCGCGACTTATGGGCCATTCAATTTCCGAAATCCTCAGACAGCTAGGATTTTCAAGGTCGACAGTGTCAAGAGTATACCAAGAATACATGGATGGTGGAAAAAAAACTAGCGACCGGGCAAACTGCAAAGGACAATTAGCCTTGACAGTGCATGGTCAGAGACAGCTCAGGCGTATTGTACGTACCCAGCGAAGCCAAACATTAGCTCAAATTACCACCCAGTTTAATGACGGTGCCAGTTGTACAGTCAGTAAACGGACTGTGCAACGCTCTCTTCACCGTATGGGTTTCGGGAGCCGTCGACCTACGAGAGTACCATTGCTCTATACTCGCCATCGGGCTGCACGTCTTGCCTGGGCAAGAGAGCACAGAGACAGGAGTGTAGAGGACTGGAAACGAGTAGCATGGAGTGATGAGTTTCGATTCCGACTACTTAACGCCGACGGGAGGCTCAGAATATGGCGTGAGGCTCATGAAGCCATGGATCCTGCATGCCTGGCTGGGACTGTACAAGGGCATGGTGGCTCAATCATGGTCTGGGGTGTTTTTTCGTGGCACAGTTTGGGATCTTTGGTGCGTGTACCAACCTCCCTCAATGCAATTCGGTACGTAGAGTTGCTGGGTGATCACCTCCATCCGTTTATGCTGTTCTGTTATCCGCACGGTAATGGAGTTTTCCAGCAAGACAACTGTACCTCTCACAAGTCCCGGTTGGCTACTGGCTGGTTGGATGAGCATTCCTCTGACTTCTCTGTCATGAATTGGCCACCTAGAAGCCCAGACTTAAATCCTATTGAGCATCTTTGGGATGTTTTGGAACAAGGCGTGAAAGGCCATCACAGCACCAAAGAACCTTACTGAATTATGGACAGCTTTAGCCAATATTTGGCAAGCCATTCCCGTGGAACGTTTCCAGAAACTTGTTGAATCTATGCCTCGTCGTGTGGCAGCCGTTATCAAGGCCAGAGGAGGCCCAACTCTTTACTAGGTAGGTATCCCTAATTCAGTGGCACTTCAGTGTACTTTAGGTGTAGATTAAAGTATAACCTTTGGATAGAATATTCCCCTAATATTTGCCGTGTTCTGTGTATGTATCTGTCATGTAACGCTTCCGGAGCGACCGCTTCATAAATATATCAGCCTATGGCATCCATTTTGTTTTATGAGTTCGGCTTAACAAGTTAAAAGCAAAGTTCAAAAAGATTATTTTTTATCTAAACCAAAATAATTTTAATTAAAACAACGTAATATCGGCACAAATCAACTTTATTTCGATTTTTAGACGGCTGTGATACAAGGATTTATTTTATATACTCATAACTTGAGAATGTAAACACGAGTGAGTCATTCATTCACCGTGATTCATTCATCGTCGTTGATTTAAGAAAAACTAGCCGCTGCGCGACCAGCATGATCGCCTTTAGTTTTATATTTTCTTTTGCAAAACAACTCAACTGAAAGAAACGTATGTAAGGAATGTTACAATTACCTGTTACCATAATTTTCGTTGTTAAGTGGATACTACAGTGACAGAATCAAAAGAACGGACTCTAGATAAACCTACATACAGCTGACCATGACTAAACACTGGATTTGATAAGTCTAAACATATTTTGTCAAAAGTTTGTCCTCTTACACACATTTAGAAAAACCGATGGAACAAAAGAATAAATTATCTTCTGAATAAATTATTCACGTGTAAAATACAGCAATTAAATTGTACCAAATTACGTGCTATCGTCCAACCACTACACACACGCGGTTGGCCGCTAATGTTTACATCTGGTAGTTGCAGCCATTGCCATTCGGAGTGTAGAAATATCGCAGATTTTTGTGCCGCATACCTACGCGTTTTATATATATAGATTGAATCAGAGAATCTTCTTCACAATAAAACAGTTTTTCATTGTATTATTATTTTAATATATATATATATATATATATATATATATATATATATATATATATATATATATATTTATATTTTAACCATATAATATATATTTTTTTAAACCAGATATTACAATAATGTCAAATTTAGTATTTTCGGAATGTTGCAAACTTAATGCATGCGTAGTGATATGTTCAAAACTGTCCGTTAGAAATGACTATTTCTAAATTGCCAACACGTGGCATTCATGTGATTTTTCGTGAAGCATTCTATTCGATGATAGTGTTTTAATTTCTGTTTAATATTTACTTTTAATAGTAGTTTTATAACGGTTTGTATTCTATTCGATTTCTTATTTAAACGGTGTGACGTAACATATCGGCCAGCTTTATTTAAATTTCGTAGCGTCTGTATGATTATACACTCATGGACAAAAAAATTAGCGCACCAAGAAATAATTGCGGGATCGTAACGAAACTTGCAATGAAGGTACATGTCGGAAAGATATGCAAATGATTAGAAATGCAGCGTGATTGCGCATTACGTATAGCCGGTAGACGGCGTTGAACATCGTACTCTGTGGAGTATAAAACAGGTAACCAAAGCTTGTTTGAGTGTGCTGAATTATTTGCAAAGGAAGAGCTGAGATAGACATGCCATTACGCCGTGTTCGAAGACAATATAAGCAGTTGTCGCAGTTTGAGAGGGGAAGAATCGTCGGGATGATGGAAGCTGGGTGGTCAGCTAGGCGAGTAGCTCGTCAATTAGGCCGCTCTGATTGTGTTGTGAGGAGGTGTTGGGACCAGTGGACCCGAGAGATGCCATGTACACGAAGACCAGGCTCAGGACGCCCTCGACAGACCAGTCGTCGAGAAGACCGCCACATCGTAAGAAATGCACGCGTACAGCCAACTGCTTCATCGGCCGCCATCCAGGCACACGTAGCACCTTCACTAGGGGCCTCTGTGTCTTCTCGAACCATACGAAGGCGCCTGGCTGAAGGACAGTTGGTATCGCGGCGCCCATTACGTGTGCTGCCCTTGACGCCCACCCATCGACGCCTCCGTTTGGAGTTCTGCCGCGCACGAGGAAACTGGACTTCAGCGGAATGGAACCAGGTCGTCTTTAGCGACGAATCCAGATTCAATGTCGGCAGTGATGACAATCGTGTTCGTGTGTGGAGAGCCCGTGGTGAACGCTTCAATCCTGCCTTTGCTGTACAGCGACACATCGCTCCCACAGCTGGTGTGATGGTATGGGGTGCCATTGCCTACGATACACGGTCACCCCTAGTATTGTTCCGTGGCACCATGACAGCCCAGCGGTATGTTCATGAAATCCTGCAACCACATGTGTTGCCACTCATGCAACGGCTCTCAAGAGCCATTTTTCAACAAGACAATGCTCGGCCTCATACGGCAAGGGTGTCACAAGACTGTCTCCGCACTGTTACTACCCTTCCTTGGCCTGCCCGATCCCCAGATTTCTCTCCAATCGAGCATATCTGGAATCATTTGGGACGACGAGTTGGGCATCCCACGAGTTTGAACGAACTAGAGGCAAGGTTACAGCAAATATGGAACGAAATGTCTCAAGACATCATACAGAACTTGTATGACTCAATGCCCGATCGTATCGCATCGTGCATTCGCGCTAGAGGGGGTCCAACGGAGTATTAACTCCTCCGTTCGTTTGCCTTTTTGCCTGAAATAAATTATCCTTTTTCTTTGATTTTCTTATCATTTACTTATATCAAAGTAGTCATTACGTATGTAAAATTTCGTTTCATTTTGACGACTCCTTCTTGGTGCGCTAATTTTTTTGTCCATGAGTGTATTTGGATGTAAATTTCAAGCTAAGTAACTGAATTTAACCTTTTAATTGTGTTTAATTGAATATTTATTTGCTTAAAATTGTTCTTAAGTAGTAAAGCATTCTATTACGATGATAGTATTTTTAATTTCTGTTTATTGTATTTTTGAACGTGAGTAATTTGTATGATCTTTTATCTGATTTTCTTTAGTTTATATATTTTATTTTTACTTAATATATTATTCATAGCATATTTATACATGTATATAGCGTAATACAAGAATATATAATATATTTATATTAAATTGAAATAGATTGAATTAGATTGTTAAATTTGAATTTATTCTTATTTATTGAAATAGACTGCAAAAATTTTTTGCACGTAAGTAATTTGTATGATTTTTCAAACAGCTGTAACTACTGTTGATGTTAGCATGCTGAAACGTTCGTGGAAGGAATTGGAATATCGACTTGATATTCTTCGTGTTACGAAAGGATCTCATGTAGGAGTATACTGAGGTAGTAGAAAAAAACTTTTTACGTTACTCTATGTACTGCTGTAATTATTTTTGCTGTAGGCCTATTATTTTTTCTGTAATAAATTTTTAAAGTTGTACAGAGACTTTTGGGATACCCTGTATATCTCTTATAGTTTTTAATAAATCTGAACGCAATGCATTCATTATTCATAAAGCATTAATTTTTTTTTTTGACATAAAATAACTTCTAATAATCTCCGAAAAATTCTGCTTTTGGTTTCAAATTTATAAAGCTTTGTACAATTCACCCTAAAATTTTGGTTTAAATTAATTACAAATTGACTATTCGACAACACATTAAGCTTGGTACTAAACCAGTGCATTTTTGCGAGTGCAAAGGTGATCTCACCCCTTAAATATTATGAACACTTGGTAATTTTTCTAACATTTTTCGCCATTCAAAGGTGTACAGTCCCTTTGTAACAGGTGTGGATTGAGTTTGCTGCTAAAAAAATCAGCATTAGCTGTTCCTAGTAGTCATTGTCCAAGTATTAATACAGTCGAACCTCCATATATCGAACTTCCACATATCGAAATTTTCTATATATCGAACTCTTAGCAAATCTCCATGTTCATTACATAGAAAAATTGTTTCTATATAGCGAAAAAATCTCTATATATCGAAATTTTTTTCAAGACAGATTGGGACATTTTATACCACTTTAGAATAAAGTCTCCCGATTTTTGGCATTTGAAACAATATGTCATGGACTTCAATTCGCGGAAAATGTCCCTGATTAAGTTTTTAGTGAACTGAATAAATACGAACATTTCTTTGAACTTTCCGCAAAACTGGCTGGTCAGCAAGATATTCGTAGTTTTTTTTTTTTTTTAAGAATGTAACTGTGATCACTGTAACCACTGTCTGGATTATTTTTTTTTTTAAAGGCTATGTAGTACTCAATAAATCTTTCATATAAATTAATTTTTTAGTTATTAACTTTCATTTAATGGGATTCGCATATAAATTAGAAATCGAATTTCGTATACGAAAATTAGCTTTAATTTTTTTTTTTTTTAGGAGAATTATGATAACACTAAGCTAAATTCTATATATCGAAATTTCTATATATCGATTTTTTTTCGGCAATTTGCTACTTCGATATATGGAGGTTCGACTGTACTTATTCCGCTACAAAAGTAACGTTCTCAACGCAGAGCCGGTGGATGTTTTTTTTTTATTGTTTGTTTGTTTGTTTTGTTCACTTTTCCGGGAGCAGCTATCATATTCTCGAAAAATGTGCACATCATTGTCCGGTAGCTTTTACCTATTGATTATTAGAAAAAAAAGATGAACTGACATCCTCTTCAGTGGAAAGCACATGGAATCAACTGTCTGGATCCTGCTTTCATGAGTACATTGTTGTCTGTAAAATGTGGTACGGGCTACTCTTTCTGTTCACAATAAAGTATAGGCCTATGTATTTTCGGCGGAAATTGCAACCAAAGGTTGCCTCTGTGTGATCTTTCCGTGGCATCTGGTCACCCTGTAGGTCACCTGGGGGGTAACCAGAGGCGACGGACCAGATGCCATTATTCATTATTTTCTCTGGGAGCCTACCCGCTTCGAAAAGAATTTTTGTCATTAGAAGATAAAAATGAGGCATGCATAGTAAATAATATAACAAATGATTCGTTTTGCTGCTTCCTCTTTTTTGGAAGCCTTTTGTGAAAAGTTTTCAATTCAATTCCAACATTAGAAATTTGACATCACCGTGAATCTACTGAAACACTAACAATCTATTTAAAAAATTGAAAGGAACTCCGTAACGGAGAGAATAAGAAATTTCATAAAGAAACTAACTGAATCCTCGAAAAGATTGCATTTTTGCTTCTAGTCTTAATCAAGTTTGAAAGCAATTTACACTTCAATAAAATTCTCTGAAAAATAACTCTATGACATTTAGCTCACGAATCCCATTCCGTAGACTGAAAAGACTGATTCATTCCATAGAAATGATTGGAAAATAACCTTACTCTTATGTGGCTGTTTGATTTGCAGCGTTGTGGCAATCTTTCCTATTTCTATGATCCGGAAGACAATGTCTTCCATAAGAAGTTTTGAATGTTAAAATAAATATACTGATTAACTGTTCAAGAGGAAGAAAGGAAGACTCCTTGCTATTTTGAATGCAACTTACTTTCCAAAGAATAAAAGATCATGACATAGTTGATTGCTGGGAAGGAACTAGCGAATCTTTTACTGAATAAGAGACTAAGAACTTATATATTATACGCTTCTTAATATACAGGGTGTCCGGGCTAAATTTATCCAAAAGTTGTGTCTTATTTTACGGAACTATTCATTAGAATTGAAAAAAAATTCGAATCGAAAGAACATCTCACCAAGATTTAAGATCAATAGATTTCGATGTGTGCACTTTTTGTAGCACGAGAAAAGTCTAAATGGTTATCCAATGATATGACTAAATGGTAAGACTTTTTACAGTAGGATAAGATATGTCTTTATATACGAAAAGATAGAAACGTGCTTAAGGGCCTGTTCACATAGGAGTCCGTTGCGTTGCGTTAAGGAAAAGATGACGTTGAGACGAAAATAAATCAACATATGCCTCCAAACGAAACAATGAAATTTTTAACGCCTATTATTGGTTTATTTTCGTCTCAACGTCTTTTCCTTAACGCAACGCAACGGACTCCTATGTGAACAGGCCCTAAGAAATACAGATCTGTATTTCTTAGGGCCAGCGTCGACGCTGTACCTTGCTATTCATGAAGCTGAAAATGTTTTTTATGCCCCAGTCTTCCTACTTATGAATCTGCTTTCAGCAATCAAACTACAAATATAGCAAAGGAATATAACTTATTCTTTGATAATGAAATGCGTTAGTGTAAGTTTTTATGGAGGTTTACATTATATTCCTGAAAAAATAAGGACAATTTCTAAAATTTAAAGAAATCATTCTGAAAAGAACTTTAGTATGTTTTGAAAAGATAGTACCTACGTATAAAGGAAATCGTTTGACAATTCTTCCATAGAATTAATCAAACATTATTTATGATCTTACTATTATTTCACTAGTTTGTAGATGCTAATTATTGTTAGACTTCGGAAAATAAATAATATGACAGATGGTAAAATATCAGTTTTAGCAATACTATAAGGTAACATGGGTTATCATAAGCAATTCCCGAAAACATTTTTTTAGTTCGTGAATTCGTGTGAACCAGAGCAACAACTGTCTGAACTAAATCCCCTCAAAAATTACTTAACTATTAATCACCATTTATTTAAAAACTTTTCAATTAATCAGGAAGTAGTGACTTGAGATTTTACTGTGACTGGGTGACCTTGGTTCAATTTCTTGTGATTTTGCTAATTACATCAAAGAACAAAAAAAAAAAAAGTCATTAAAATCGAAATTCGTCAAAAGAAGAATATTGACCAATGGTGAATAATGAAAGAACTCGAAAAGATTGAATTTTTTTCCCTTTTATTATCAATTCCGTTCGTATCTGTAAAGAAGTCTCATTAGTGTAGTCGCAATCACCAAAAATTATAGCACTTGACAGCCTTTAAACGAAAATATAATTCTGTGTTTGAAGTGAAAAGAGTGTCAAGTCAAAAATCGCAGTTTTGAGAAAAACGAGGTTGAAAAAAAAAAACGGCTTTTGTAAAGTAAGTTTTTTTAAGTTTAATTTTTAATATTTGTTTAAAAGTAAATCTTTCTAATTTTATTTTTGTTGACTAAAGAGTGTTAAGTCCTTGATTGGGACATAACCCCCTTTAACACTAACATGTTTGTGTTTTGTTTCACATATCCCCAAATTTTCACTGATGAATAAAACTATTTAGGAGTAGAATTGGACTTAGCTTTCTGTACCCTGCAGTGGCCCTTGAATTTTCCAACTTGCCTGGTTTGATAGCTCATTTTAGCCCATTTTGGACTTAGCACCCTTTGCACAGCAAACACAGAATTTTAACTGGAAGTAAGTTTGATGAAATCCTTTTAATCCATCACCATAAACATTAGTCTGGGTTGGTTGGTTGTATAGAGATTTATGGCACTGAATCCAAAATTCGACATATTGTGCCAAATACAGGCCATAATAAAACGATACTAAAAATTAGGAAAAAAAAACCAATATAGTCACTAGTTACAAACAGAAGGTTCAAAAAACAGACAAGAACAGTACAAATGGTAAAGGTTCAACACCATGTAAAGAGGGAAAATATGTAAAATGTAAAATCCCAACATTACAAAAGAGGTAAATGCACAACGTTATAAAAAGGTAAAACATTAACATTTATCTGGAAATAACAAATTTATCACATGTTTTTCTTGGAGTATTATTTATGACTGGGCAAAACACAGGCTAAGGAGCATTGTTCGTTTCGGACATAATTGGCTATCATATTGGCTATTCTAAAGGGTGCTAAGTCTAAAATGGGCTAAAATGAGTTATCAAACCAGGCATGTTTGAAAAATTAAGGGCCACTACAGGGTACAGAAAGCTAAGTCCAATTCTACTCCTAAATATTTTTATTCATCAGTGAAAATTTGGGGATATGTGAAACAAAACACAAACATGTTAGTGTTAAAGGGGGTTATGTCCCAATCGAGGACTTAACACTCTTTACTCAACAAAAATAAAATTAGAAAGATTTACTTTAAACACAGGCTAAGGAGCATTGTTCGTTTGGGACATAATTGGCTATTCTATGGCGCCTTTCTCCTTACAGTCTTTCTTCAGTCTTTCATCAGTTCTATTAACACACGAAAAATATGAACATGCAATAAAAGAAATCTTCCTCAAACTGTACTATATTAACTGTACTATATTCTTTAGTATGTTCTATTAGACTTAATTGGAATATTTTCTTCTACATTATTTTGTCTATAAAAATATCCGTTACGACTTTTTTATAAATATATTTTTTCGTTTTTTTAACATCAATTGCATACATTTATCGCTGTATTTATTATAAATATATATATATACATATCTTTGCTATTAATTGCATACATTGGCCGTTTTATTTAATTTGAATGGACTCCGTAACGAAGTACGGGTTTTCAGCTCGTATACTAATAAAATAAAAATCAGTTTTGTACTACATGCATAAACCAACTTTAATTTTTTTTTTATTATTTATAAATTTTCTATGTAACTACATTATTGTTTACTTAACCTAAACTCTATGAAGGATGCAAAACTTGAACGAAAAATGCATTGAAAATAGCTATCTGAAAGGTTATTTTCAATAAATTTTTCCAAGTGGGTAATGGAACCAATATAATTAACCTAGGCAACAGGATAACTGACAGGTTTCACATTACGTGAAGAATTGCTGTCTTCTATACGTGTCTAACACGTCTAATTTCAACCCCACTTCCTCAGAACCGTTACAAGCCTTTGTTTCCATACCCTCTGGTCATAGGGTCCCCTGGAAAGACGGGGTAAGTAGCCGGTACCAGCAACCAAATAAAGAAAGAGCTAATAGTTTGTATATGCACGTGTGTGGTCGAGTTCGCTTCCGATAAAAAGAAGCCCAACTTTTTTCATTAATACATTGGAATGTTTCAAGCTCTAGCCGACTAGTGTTTGTCAGGGTTGCCAAAAAAAAACACACCGAAAATAAGGGACGCATTTTGATAAGTATACTACTGGGGGGTCTGGGAGTGTTCCATACCCCCCCAGGAAAAGGGGTCCGGGGGATTTTTCCTCCAGAAAGTTTTCAAATTTTAAATAGCTATTTTCAATGCACTTTACGTTTATGTTATTCAACCTACATAGAGATTAGGATAAGTAAACAATAATGTAGTTACATAGAAAATTTACAAATTTAAAAAAAATAAAGTTGGTACAACGGTCAATGTATGCAATTAATGGCAAAAATATGTATTTATATATATTCATAATAAATACAACTATCAATGTATGCAATTTATATAAAAATATATATATATTTATGAAACAATCGTAAGGGATATTTTTATAGACAAAATAATGTAGAAGAAAATATTCAAATTAAGTCTAATAGAACATACTAAAGAATATCGTACAGTTAATATAGTACAGTTTGAGAAAGATTTCTTTTATTGTATGTTAATATTTTTTGGATAATGTCCAATCGTCTGCCACATTAATCAGCATTTAATAAATTAAATTCTAAAAATTAATCTTTAAAACTTCACCAAAAATCAGAAAATAGAGATAAAGATTCGAAAAAGATTTCATTTTAAAGGAATTTTCACGATCTTTCTCGTGATATAAATTTTATTACCCTCGGATTATTATTTTAAATGCAAACATTAAAGAATAATCCAAAAAACAGCTTAAAAATTTAATTTTAAAAAATCTAAGAACTTTTCAAATATCCCCCGTAGTGTACACCTACACTGCAAGAAGAATCGCTATGCAAAATTTCAGCTCTTTATGTCCAGCGGTTTGGTCTGTACGTTTTATGTCAGTCAGTCAGTTACGGAACTGTTTTATATATATAGACTACAACTAAGTAAGTTCCTTTATAAAGTGTTAGAGACGCGTATATTAAATTTGCAATTTTATTATTGTACAATGTACATAATATAATGTGCGCAGAAAATCTTTGGGGCGACTTTTGAGTCATAAAAGTTTTTGAATGAGCGTGTTCCCACAGTCCATTGAATTGTATGACCTATTGTGTTTTACTGTGTGAAATACAGTAGCTAACTCTACTACAGCGATTTTGTCACTTTCAGAGGAAACTTTAGGGGTGAAAAACTTTGACAGATTACTATAGGTCCTTCTATGGAATGAGTCAGGCACCAAAATAAAAAGAGTAATTAAGGGGATGGTGGATTTCCAAATAACCAAAAATCGAGTTGATTTTATTATAATTATTAGGAATGGACTTATTCCACTTTAAAAAAAAAATTTTTTGCGATAACATTTTATAGCCAAAATTCTTTTGTTTACTTTATGAAAAAATCGTACGAAAAAAAGGTGTCTATATCTTACTAAAATCACCGTTAACTCATTTTTTTAAAGTGGACATACACCACTTTCAAATATTTTATTATGTGGGTGCCATATAAGCGGACCAGCACTACCCACCTATAAAGGGACGACATAAACTGAGGCATTTTCAGTGCCGCAACGCCGGGATTCGATCCGAGCACCCTCAGCACCGAAAGCCAGCGCGCTGTACCACAAGGCCGCCACAGGCCAGTGTGTAATTATATTTTTATCAAAATATCTGTACATTATATTTTTATCGCAATTTCTGCAGTTGGGCCCCGCAATAACTAAGGCCGGCGCTTTTAAAGTGCAGTTCTATTCCGATATTTGGAGGGGGAAATTGGGGTAAAATTATACTAGAGTTGTGTCTTTTTTGCAGTCATTTTTTGACTGATAAAGAAACTGATAAAGCAATTTCTATAAAACTTGGTGAATACGTTTATTTTGATGCAAGGAATAATGTATACTTCAAATTTAGTATTTTTTAATTGCATTAATTATTTAAAATTAACATGTTTTCAATAAAAAAATGCATTTTTTCAAAGTTTTGTAATTTAAATTTAAATTTAAAAAATTTAAGTTTTTAATTGCTTAAAAATGGAGTATACGTTAAATATACATTAGTTTTACAACTTTATCAATATCTTTTGGGAATCTAAAACCAATAATTTTGCTACAGTCTTGCGCGCAATGGATGCAAGCCAAAACACAATTTTAAAATTTTCATCAAAATTAAAAATGGAAAATTAATTAAAATACCAGTTGTAGAACATTGAAATAATTATTCTACATAGAACATATATTAAGCTTTCAGTGGCAAAAATTTCATGTATTTATGTTTTATAGGGAATGAGAAATAAAACTAAATGTGACAGATGCTAAATTGCACCTTCAGTAAAAAAGTAAGACCCTTAAATGAAAACAAAATTACCGAAAAAGGCATGTTGTGTCCTTTGGCGAAAGAAAAAATAACAGTTGCAAAACCAAAATACTTGAAATCTGTATCTATAATAATAAATTTTTGTATGATCCAGTATTTATAAAAATAAACATGACTCTAAATTTTATTCGGGTTTTCTGAAACTCCCTTACATTACTTCGGGAAATAGTAAGTAATACGATGCAGGGTAAAAAGTCCCAAAATATGTTGATTACATGAAAATGGAAATCAAAACATGCGATGGTTTTCTTAAAGCCTAAATAATTAAAACCTTCATAATTTTCTTAATGCCTAAAGAGCGATAAATACTTTCCGCGGGAAATGGTACTGGGGTTTTATTATCCCGACCCCTCATTTTGAGAATCGACCGCCCCGAGGCAGCAACCTTAAAACCGGTCTCAGGTCTCTTCTCAAGGGAGGTCTGCAGTAACTATCTTTTTTTTCCCGCCCAGTGTGCAAGCTCCAATTGACTTCTGTGGTCTACTGTTGGAACGACGTCCGATGGAAATTTTCCGCCACGGATGAAAGCGTCGTGTGTGCAACGGGCCTTTCGCTTGCTAAAGGAATCTTTGTGAAACGTTTTAGGATTCTTTTCTGAACTCGTAATATTATCATTGACTTGAGATATCTTCATGCGCTCTGTTATCAGCCACTTTTGCTATCTCGTGTGCAAGTTTGTTTGTTCAGTTTTATTATTTCTCTGATTTTACATTAACATTACAATCTCTCATTTTAATATAAATTCAAGTCAGTTTTGAGTGAAAGCATTTAAAATTTTAAAATGTCTAAAACGAGAAGGCCCGGCTGTAAAAAATCGGAAGTGTGGGAATACTTTGTAAAGGTGAATGAAAATGCTGTACTGTGCAATATTTGCAAAAAGGACTTAAGTTCTTTAAAAATACCACGAATATGAAGGAACATTTAAATAAAAACATCCAGTGTCATATATGATGACAATTAATGCTCCAAAACAGTCACAAGAGATTTTTGACTCAATCATCCATTGAGGATAGGGCTGCTGCACCTGAGCCCACTTTTCTTCCAACTGCTGAGGTCGATGCACTACAGGAACCTCCACAGAAGCAGAGAAAACAGCTAAAGTTATTTGGAAGCAAACAAAATAATGAACTTTCCTTATCTTAGAAGGAGTCTATTGATAGATGTCTCCTTGAGATGATCGTAAAAGATTATCAGCCTCTTCCCATTGTAGAAAACACAGGATTTCTAAATTATAGTAAAAAGCTCCAGCCACTCTACAATCCTCCAACGAGAAAAATGCTTACATCGAGACATCTTTCCCAACTTTATGAAGAAGTGAAATTGAAGACTAAAATTATGCTGGATTCAGTTTCAAATGTGGCAGTTACCACTCATCTGTGGACATCGGACAGTACCAAATCGTACTTGGCTGTAACTGCCCATTATAATTATGACAAAAAATTCCGTTCTTCATTACTAAGTACGAGGGAGTTTCAAAATAGGCATTCAGGCGATAACACTGCTTCTTGCCTCCTGTCAATATTTCAAGAATGGAATATTGATAGAAAAGTAACAGCAATTGTGATAGACACTGCAGCAAATATGAAGAATGCAGTTACAGATGTATTACAGAAACGGCATCACCCCTGTATTGCTCACACTTTAAATTTGACTGTGAATGAATCTTGAAATAATAATACCATATTGAGCACACTCATGAAAAAGTGTCGGGCTGTAGTAGGTCATTTTAAGAGCAGCACAGTAGCTGCTGATAAACTGAGGGAACTCCAGAAACTTATGAATCTCAGTGAACTGAAGGTTAAACAGGATGTTCCCACAAGATAAAATTCAACTTTAATTATGTTGGAGAGGCTTTTATTTATAAAATCCCCACGGCCAGCTGCTATGTCAAATTTGCCGCATGCCCCAGCAGGGCTGGCACTGGCAGTTTCGCCGCCCCGGGCAAAAGGTAAAATGCCCCCCCTTTATAACAAAAATTAGTTCGTAAAACATATTAAGAGCAAATTTTATTAAAATTCCACCTATTAATTTTTCATAAGTATTCAAATGAATCTTGGTTTAACCATTTTCTTCATAAACTAGTTAATTTTACAGACCATTTGCCGCCTCCTAAGGTTGCCGCCCCGGGCAGGGGCCCGGCTTGCCCGCCCTAGCCCCAGATTTTTTGGATGGGCCAGAAGGGGATATTATAGCTGATTGTGTTCCCATTTTGAAACCTTTTGAACGTATGACCAAAGTTTTGTCAGCAGAAAAATAAGCGACGATGTCTTTAACCATTCAACTTGTTAGAGGTCTTCAGTTTGCTTTAAAACAACAGACGCCACGTACATCTGTTGTTCAACAGTTGCAGAAATCGATCACTGATGTCCTAGGAAGGCGGCTTGGTTCCTTGGAATGCAATAAAACTCTGGCTAAAGCCACTTTTCTTGATCCAAGATTCAAGAAAACGGCATTTGGCACGGAGGAAAACTCCCGAAAAGTCCAGGACAGGGTCACAGAAGAAATTGAGTCTGTCGTAAACTCCAAAAATAAATCAAATGTAAACTCTGCGACTCCAACACCGAGTACCTCTACAAAGAGAGAGAGGATGAATTTTCTATATGGAAATATTTTGATTCCAAATTAATGGACACACAAACTGTCAGATCTGCAAGCACTACTGCAACTCTATTAATCGGGCAGTATGTGGAAATGCCGTATGTGCCAAGATCTTCTGATCCTCTGGAGTTCTGGAGTGTAAATAAGTATTCTTTACCAGAACTTTATGATTTAAAATCAAAGTACTTATGTATTCCCTCAACATCTGTGCCATGTGAGTACTTTCGAGTATTCTCGAAAACTGGACATATTTTGAATGATAAGAGGAATCGTTTATCCTCTAAAAACTTGGATATAATTCTTATTCTAAACAGTAATTTGTAAATATTTTATGTATATATATACCAGTTAGAACATGTCACGTATTTACTTTTTAAATATCACTTAAATTTTTTATATTTTGTTTCAATTTTTTGATGTTATAATGTGCTCGGCATTTTATCATTTGTCTTTTACATTTTGTACTAATTTTTTGATGTTGTAAAATTTCCCTTTTTTTTTCCTTCTTTATACAAATAGTAGTATTTTTATGATTCTATGATGTAATTGCCTTATCAAAATACTTATGTAGTCCCACAACTTCTGTGCCATGTCAGAGAGTGTTCTCGAAAAGCGGACATATATCGAATGATAAGAGGAATCGTTTATCCTCTAAAAACTTGGATAGAATTCTTTTTCTAAACAGAAATTTGTAAATATTTTATGTATATATATATATACCAGTTAGAACATGTCACGTATTTACTTTTTAAATATCCCTTAAATTTTTTTATATTTTGTTTCAATTTTTTGATGTTATAATGTGCTCGGCATTTTATCATGTGTCTTTTACATTTTGTACTAATTTTTTGATGTTGTAAAATGTTCAGTTTTTTTTTCATGTTTTATACAAATATTTGTATTTCTATGATGCTATGATTTAATAACATTATAAGAAATGCACGTGGATTATACCTCCTGGGGAAAACCACGCTAAAAAAAATGCGCCTGTGAAGTTTTACCTGTCTAGGTGGTCTGGAAAAAAACTTCAATTTTTTATTCAATTTTCTATATTCTGGAATTTTTCTCATTTTTTAAATATTGTCTAAGTTGCTTAAAAGAAATGAATTTTCCTTTATATATTTTATGCATAAATACCAGTTAGAATATGCATCATTTATTAACTTTTTTGAAATTTAACTTTTCATGAAGGTTATACAAGTGAAAGGCATTTTTTCAAAATAGCCTTAATTTTTATATGATTATATTTCGCTGAAAGTAGTTAATGTCTGTTATTAAACTATGTAAAGATGCATTTTATAATTGATGATTTTATGTCATTATAATAGGGACTTACGTAATCTAATTTTTGTTTTCAATTCTACTTAAATTTCTCTTATCAGTTAAAAATTCTATGTTTAAATTTGTAGCCAATATAAAATTGGTTTTGAACATTCATTGCATTAGAATGTTATTTCACTGAAATATAATTCATTTAAGGTTTGGTTTGGAGCGCTACGCTCAACTTTTTGTTATACGAGGGCTAATTAGACCGGGACCTACAGTTTAAAGCTGATTCCGAGCGGCTATAAACATCCATGCCAACAGTGGAACTCGAACCCACAGGATCTGAACCGATGCCAGCTCCCTAGCCATTCAGCCATCTCCTAGCTGAAAGCTCTTATGAAAGTCATTTAAATATTGATCCTCAGAAAGTTTAAAACAAAATCTAAAAAAGATCATGGATAATTCTGATTTTTTGTTTGTTTATAATGAATAAGGCATAACAACATAACTAGAGTTCAGTTATGTGTTTATAAAAAAAAATTTTATTCGTATTAATCTGCCAAAAATATATTACAGTCTGTTGTTTATTTTAAGGAAAATTTGCTGTAAACATATAGTACATGAGGTTCTCCTATGATGTGCTCTTTTTAGATAAAAATTTCATTGTATATATGACATTTATGCCTTAGCTATGTTACAAGAGTCATTTTACCTACTTTAATGTTTCTATAGCCTTGTGATTTGTCTAATAAATAATTGTTATTCACCCTCACAAATTCTAGAAACGTTTTCTTCTCAAATAAGATTGAATTTAACTGCATGTGGCAGGCTAAATAATTAAGGCAATTTTATTATATAATTTATATAAGCCGTATTGAATAGAGCAGTGGTTCCCAACCTTGGGTACGCGTACCAGTACCGGTACGCAGACAGGCAGCTTCCGGTACGTGAATGATGTTACAATTTAAAACAAAAATCTATTAAAAATCTGTATTACGAAAAAAGAAATGACATGACTATAATAACTAATAATCCATACGTTTTAATAATTTAGTCTGGAATTTCTTATCCATTGATTGTGTTGTAATACTTTATTGGGATTTACCTAATCTCAAAAGATGCCGTCTACACCTGAATGTGTTATCTATGACCGCCCCGTAAAAATTTGGCACTCGCCTGCGAATTATAACTGTGTCTATAACTGTGTTTGCGAATTATATCTGTTTCTGAGTTCTACTGAAAATTGTGTTTTGTGTTTCAAACATCTTTAAATTAATTGCCTATTATTAATGAATAGTAATTGCATTATTAAGAAGCTGTTAAGGTAGGTGTATTAAACGCAGGAGATTTATTTAAAAGGATTTTTTATGTATCCTAATTTATTTTGTTCTCCATTGCATTTTACTCCCCATTTCAAAATTTTTGGTCTACAAGTACGCCATCAAATTGTTTACAACGTACAGGTACGATACTATAAAAAGGTTGGGAACCCCCGGAATAGAGGTTTTCTTTGTGTTTATCATTTTATTCACAACAGATCTCTATAACATATCAAACAGTTATTTTTTAACATTTATTGCACGATATATTATATCATACTAAATATTTGAAGAAATAACTGTGATATACGATGTATAATAAAATGATGTTTTTCAGCACATCCACAATTTTACACATTTAATTAAAGATAGAACTAATTCTATCCTATATTAAGAAATCCATACCTCACATGGGATTTCATGTCCAAGCTCTTCGTAATTTTACGTTTCAGTTATACACTGAAGAGACAAAAAAAAAAAAAAATTGGTACAGGTGTGCTTATGCAAATAACGGTGATATGCAACCAGTCAGCGTAACGCGATGCGGTCGGCAGTGCCTATATGAGACAACAGGTATCAGGCGAAGCTGTTAAATCGGTTCCTGCAGCTACAATGGCAGGTAATCACGATTTATGTGACTTTGAACGTGCAGTTATAGTCGGCGCACGAGAGATTGGACATAGCATCTGCGACGTAGCGATGCAATTTTGATTTTCGCGCACTACCACTATACGAGTGTAGTACCGTGAATATCAGGTATCTCGTAAAACGTCAAATCTCCGACATCATTGCGGCCAGAAAAAGACCTTGAAGGACTGCTGACGATTGACGAGAATCCAGATAGACGTGCAACACTCCCACAAATTGCTGCGGATTCCAATGGTGAGGCATCAACAAGTGTCAGCTTGCTCAACTTAGACACTACTCTTGGTCATTTCGGACATTTTATTTTTCACCCCCTCCTCCCCCAATGCTGAAGGGGGGCTGAACTTGCACTTAAACGGCATCGGGAGTGTCACTATCAATCTCTGTGACCCCGAAAACTACAGATTCGATACTACTCTTGGTCATTTTGGATATTTTATTTTTCACCCCTTTTCTCCTCCTCCCCCAATGCTGAAGTGGGGCTGAACTTGCGCTTAAGGGGATAAGGGACCTTCAACCTCGTTTAATTTGTTTATTTTTTTAATTTTGAATTTTTAACTCTATATACAAAATGAGAATATTAAATATCCCTTTTTACTTCATTAAAGACACTTAGAATTCGCAAATAAGTATTTTGTGTCAGAATAAGGCCTGTTTATCAAAATTTTTTTTAAAAATGCTACCATTTTTTTCAAAATGCTCCATTTGCCTTCCATATCCTTTAAAAACCTAAAATTCTTTAATATAAATTTACCATTTATGTAAAAACATAAATGTGTATTAAATTTCTTTTGCAATAATCAAGAGCCATAGATATATATATTTTCTGTACGTACCTGTTACTTTTTATGATTTTCAGTCTTTTTAGTTTTTATTATAGTCTATAAATTTGGAAAAAAATTGTAGTTTCAAAGAATGATGCACAGTTTTGTAAAAGACACTTCACTTAACAATCCTGAGAAATTTTGAAGAAATCAGAAGGAATTGAATGCGTATGGAGTCTTTTAAAAGTTTCTAGGATTTTTGAAGAATTTTTTTAAAAATAGGTCCTATTATTCCGCAAAATACTTATTTATGGATTTCAAGTGACTTCAGTGTAGCAAAAAATAATATCATTTATTATCATTTTGTATATAGAGTTAAAAATTCAAATTTCAAAAATAAATAAACAAAACGAGGTTAAATGTCCGTTGTCCCCTTAAACGGCATCGGGAGTGTCACTATCAATCTTTGTGACCCCGAAAACTATAGATTCGATATTACTCTCGGTCATTTTGGACATTTTATTTTTCACTCGACCCCTCATCCCCCAATGGTGAAGGGGGGCTGAACTTGCACTTAAAGGGCATCGAGAGTGTCACTATCAATTTCTGTGACCCCGAAAACTATAGATTCGACACTAATATCAGTCGTTTTCGATTATTTTTACATGTCCCCCCTCCCCCCTAGGGGTGCTAGGGATGGCTTACCCTTACCCCCCTAGTGTTTCCTCCCAGATTGTAAATAATATGTATACCAAGTTTGGTTGATGTTGCTCCAGGCGCTCCAGAGTGATGCTGGAACATACACACATACATCCATTTTCATATGTATAGCTTAATTATTGAGTCTAAAGTTCAGCTATACATAAACACTGTAGTTTTATAAAATCCTCCACTCACGAGGTCCAATATTCCTAATTCCAGATCAAAATGTTTAGCACAGCGTACCGAATAAAGGTGACTCCAGCTGTCTAAGAAATCATCGTCTTGGGCAATCACTCGAGCTAACGGTAAACGAGAAATAATCGCTGGAAAAATAATGATCTCTTTCGAGAAATTCACTCGAGTACTTTAGCGCGATTTATCCCAGAAATTATCTCCTGGAAAATAATCGTTCTGACCGAGTGATTCACCCGAGTACTTCGGCCCGATTTATGCAGGATATAATCTCCTAAAAAATAATCGTTCTGTCCGAGTGATTCACTCGCGTACTATAGAAATAATCGTTGTGACCGAGTGATTCATTCGAATGATTCTCTCACGTACTATAGAAATAATCGCGAGCAAAATCATTCGAGTGATTCACTCGAGTGAAATAATCGATTCAGAATAACTCGAGTGAAATTGTGATAATCGAACTACTCGAATGATTTTTATAATCGAGTTATGCGAGTCATTCATTCGAATATTCGTCCATTGCTAAATTATAGAATTACGATTGGTTCATTGTTCCCGGAAAAGAATGACTTCTTTACTGAATTTACGGTGACAAAGGACTTTGAAACTGGAATTTTTTAATTTCAGTTTTTTAACTCTATATACAAAATGAGAATAATTTATTTTATTTTTTACTACATTGAAAACTCTTAGAATTAAAGATAAGAATTTTTTTCAGAATAATGCCTGTTTTTCAAATTTTTTTCAAAAATGCTAACTTTTTAAAAAAAAAATGCTTCATGCGCATTCCATATCAATTAAAATCCTTAAATTTTTCATTATAAGTTTACCGTATAAATATAAATATAATTGTGATTTTCGTTTTTTTGTATGATTCTAGTCTTAAATAATTACTTTTCTATTACGTATGATATTTTTTATATGTTTTTGCTTTATTTCAGGGTGTATAAATTTGAAAAATATTTGTGATTTCAAAGAATGATGCACAGTTTTGTGACAAACACTTATATTAACAATCCTGAGAAATTTGGAAGAAATCGGAAGAAAATTAATGCGCTAGGAGCATTTTGAAAAATGCCAGCATTTTTGAAGAATTTTTTGATAAATAGGACTTATTCTACACACAAAATACTTATTTGTGAATTAAAAGTGTCTTCAATATAGTAGATAAGAATATCAATTATACTCGTGTGGTATATAGAGTAAAATATGGAAAATTAAAGGAAAACGTGGCTGAAGGTCCCTTGTTTCCTTAAGCACAAATGCACTTTTTCAGAAAGAATTACAATAGTATATTTGCTATGTAATCAAACCACATATAAAATAAAATAATATAAAGTCTAAAAGATAAAAAAAAAAAAACATTGAATAGATATTTTTACTAGTCTCTATTTTCACGTATGTTAATCTATATATATAAAAGAGCTTGTCTGTTTGTTTGTCAGCTATAGAATAATAGACTGTTTCACTCACCGGGACCAAATTCGGCACAGTTAATGTTTTGGACCCGATAAACTTAAATCAGGAAAAACGAAATTTGGGGCTCAATTAGTTTTTTCAAAATTAATTTTTTAATGTTTTTTGTGCCCGATAGAGGTGCGTCTACCCCCTGTGGATTCCCCTCGACCAGCTGCGTTAAGAGGGGTGGTTTGAGGATGACGGAGGGGGGGGGGAGGGTGTCAAATTCTAATGCGCGGGAGAAAGAGGGTTGGGAATGACCTTAAAATCAGACGAAGGTCCGCAGGCTCAAAGTTTCTTTCTTTCTTATTGTTTGTATATCATTTCAGTAGAAACGTGCTAAGCGCATTTTGTCTGGCCAGATGAACATGAAGAGCGGGAGTGCAGCCCAGTATTTTTTTAATGGAATGCATGAAATATTTTATATCTATATATCTACCCGGGCAATAATGCTAGTAATGTATAAATTTTGTTCAATTTGGGATGAGAAGGAGTATGTATGCTGATGACAGTGTATATTATCTGAATAAATTAGTAAGGCAGAAATTTTAATTTAATAAAAACTAAGAATAAATAAAAAAAAAATCTTTTGTAACTAAGTAATTAAACCAGGTTTTGTTTTAGGTTATGTTAAAAACTATTCAATAACAAAAACCTGGGAAATAGGTAAATTATTTTACCAATTATTGGAGGGTCTCGTACCGAGAGATGTGAATATATTTCTTGTTGTATTTGTTATATTTTATTGCTTATCGTTATTGGTATTTGTAATATATACAGAAAATCGTGGTTCAAAATCCAAAATCAACATAGGTTTGGTTTGGGGCGCTACGGTCAACTTTTTGCTACATGAGGGCAAATTAGACCGGGACCTACAGTTTAAAGCCGAACGGCTACGAACGTCCATGCCAACAGTGGGACTCGAACTCACAGGGTACGAACCGAATGCCAGCGCCCTAGCCATTCAACCACCACCACCTTGCCAAAAATGAACATGGAAAGTTAAAACTTGTACTTTATTATCATCTTGTAATTATTTTGCCGATTTAAACATATTCTAACTTGGACATTTTTTGTGTAGTTAATATGTCAACCCTGGAAAAAACAGAACTGAAATCCGTTCGATACTGCTTCATGGACTTCCAGGTGTAAATCTGGGAAGCCTTGAAAAAAAATTATTTCTAAAAGCTTCATTTCACTCTGTTTTGACTGAAATTATGAACACTATTTCACAGGAAGCTGTCACATTTTTCCCTTAAGAAAAACGATCTGCGTTCAGACAAGAATTTAAAATTATAATGTCACAGAAGCGAAAAGTTTAAGTTGGAAGACCCCAGGCCTCGAGTTTAGTGGGTCGAGTAAGTTCTATCCCCGAAATTGGATATCGGCCATTAAAGATTACAAGGGTTTTCAATCGTTTCGTTTTGCAATATGGTGTCTTACGTAATCAGATTAAAAGAGGAGATTTATTTCAAAAGTTTTAAATAACTATTAATTGCAATTCTTCTATCAGTGTTCAGTAATACAAAATAACGAAAACCCGAGGTAGCCTAGTGGGAGCTCGTCTGCTTTCGATACTGAGGTTGCTCGGATCGAATCCCGACAAGTGCCATGCAATACCCCCGCGTCTAGGCCTGAAATGGGCACGTTAAATCCGTAGACCGGAAAGTCCCCCTATGAGGACACAGAGGGTGGGAGAGGGTACATCCTCCAGATGTCGACCCCCGAGGGTGAAGGATCAAAATTGGGAACGTACCTGGCTAAATCGGAATCTGACCCTTGTAGTGCCTTTACAAACCGTAGCTGCACTCCTCAGCCCACTAATCTATACAGACATGGTTTAGAATTCTTCCAGGTGGCATTAGAAACAACAACAACAAAAACGAATAGCAGTCAATTGAGAAATTTGGTAGGGTAAAAAAAAAAAATACAGGTAGTCTCTTCTAACGAAATTACCGCAATTAACGTGGGAGTACTTATCGTTGCTTACCTCTTTTGTATGTATATATGTATGTGTTATGTATATATGTATCTCTATATATTTACGCATGTGTGTATATATATATATATACACAGTTGGCTCTCTGTTTAACGACGCTCTACTTAAAGACGATATTTCCCAGTCCCGACTCCTCCGACGCAAAAAAATTCTATTTAAAGACGACGTTGTTTCTGTTTAACGACGATTTGTTTTACATGATAAACTTTTTCTTCAACATTTTATCTGCAGGCGGGGAACCTTCTGTGGGGGGAAAACAAGTTTGGTTTCAATAACAGACCCGGAATTTCCTTGATGTTTGCAATGTCGTAATCATAGACTTGTTGCAGTGGGAGAAACGGGGGGGGGATCTCGGAAGATCGAATATTCTTTCATGGAGCTCTTAGTGCGGGAGCTGAATCACTCTGTTGTCATGTGACTTACTAACTGTCCGATAGCAGCCCTCTCTCACTCTTTCCAGGGAGAAGGTGTTCATGTTTAGAGAATTCATGGTTGTGTGTAGGAGCTCATTCCAGTATGAATACGAGGTGAGCAGTGCAAAATGGCATCAAAGGGAACGCATCATACGCTACATGAAAAGGTGAAAATATTGAAGACTGGGAAGAAAGTGTTGGAATAACAAAAGTCCAATTCGCAAAACAATTTTAGCTACCCGAGTCTACTCTCAAAAGGCATTTTAGCAAACAAAGAGAAAATTCTGGAAGCAGCACAAAAATTTAGTTTGGGATCCAAATCCAAACAGCAGAAAATTCAATGTGGCCGATCAGAAGAGTTCGATGAGGCAGTCCTGCAATGATTTCATGAATCAAGAGCATCCATTAATAAATAATGCTACTGACAGTATGAAAATTAGAAAATTTACGATCTTGGAAGCAATGCACATGATAACATCAGCATGGAAAGAAATTTCTTCATCCACAATAAAAATCTGCTTTCACGTTGCTGTAATTCACAAAGAACTTGTAGTGCAACTGCAAAGTACGGATGTAGAAATCAACGAAGATGACACTACCCCTGCAGAATGGAGAAGTCTTCTTGAAGACGAGAATGTTTCAATTCAAGAGTGTAATGAATCTGTTTTAACAACAGATTACACAAATGTAGAACAAATTTATGAAGATATAGTAAACGAAAACAGTGTCAAACGAAGAAGGTAAAGTTCAAGACATGGAAAACAAGACAATGCCACCGTCTTATACAGATGCAACTTCTGCTCTAGATGTTCTCCGACGCTATATTACATCGAATATGGAAAATGACACATTTAACATTCTAGAAAATCTGGAAAAGGGAATAGCGAAAACAAGGCGAAAAATGAAGCAATCATCACTTTTTGACCTTCTTAACCTAATTTTTTGTATTGTTCGTACTCTTATTTTCAATGTAATTTAAAATAACTTTTATGAATAAAATAATAATGATAATAAAAATAACTTTTTTAAACACGCCGGTATATTAAGAAATATATTGACAGTCCTAAGCCTGTTAACCTTTTGCTTGCGGGGCCCATTTTTCCGATTCTCTCTTAACAATGGGAAATTTCATACCCCCTTTGTAAGAGCGGGCACTAAGGGGGTAATGTATATATATATATATATATATATATATATATATATATATATATATATATATATATATATATATATATATATACATACATACATATGCATAGATATGTACTTGTATATATATATATATATATACACTCAAGAGCCAAAACATTATGACCACCTGTCAATAAAGAGTTGGCCCACCTTTGGCGCGCAACACAGCTTCAACCTGCCTTGGCATGGATGCCACAAGTCCTTGGTAGATGACCGGAGACAGATTGTACCAGATGTTTAAGCAACGGTCACGCAAATCCGAGATGTTGCGAATTGGTGGTCTTTGAACTCTGAGCTGCCGTCCCATGACATCCCAAATGTGTTCTATCGAATTGAGATCCGGTGAGTTAGGCGGCCAGGACATTAACTGGAATTCAGCATCATGTTCCTGGAACCACTCCAACATAATTTTAGCCTTGTGACACGGGGCGTTGTCCTGTTGGAACATTCCATTTCCAGCTGGAAAAACAGAGGCCATGTAAGGGTGCAACTGGTCCGCAATGATGTTCAGATACCCTGTAGCATTCATGGTCTGCTCTACCATAACCACGGGTCCCAGAGACGCCCAAGAGAACGTCCCCCAAAGCATAATACCGCCACCACCGGCCTGTGTATGACTTAATGTACATTGAGGGAGCAACAGTTCGCCTGGAAGACGGCGTATCCTGACACGGCCATCGGCGTGATGAATGACGAACCGTGATTCATCTGACCAGGCAACTCTCTCCCACTGATCCATGGACCAGTCGCGATGTTCCCGGGCCCAGCGCAGGCGCAGTTGGCGATGACGCCTGGTCAGCAAAGGCACACGAGTGGGACGTTTGTTGCGTAGCCCCATATCCAACAGTGTCCGCTGAACAGTGTGCTGCGATACTATTCTACTTGGCCCTGCATTGTATTGGGATGTCAGCTGAGCCACTGTCTGGCTCCGGTTTTGCTTCACCATGCGAGACAGTCTCCGACGGCTTTTTCTTTGACAGCATGTGGACGTCCAACACCATGTCGTCTACTGCTGGTTCACCGTCATTCATCCACTTTGCATAAGTACTAACAACTGTAGGTCGCGAACAACCCACGAGTCGTGCAGTTTCGGAAATACTTGTTCCGAGCCTTCGAGCCATTACAATCTGCCCTCTATCAAAGTCGCTTAGATTCGCAGCCTTTCCCATCACACACAGAAGTAAGTGAAAGAATGATTCTTCAGCCTCTCCAGCAGCAGTTAAATACCACTTCCACCTGATCACGTGCCTTCCACGTCATCCAGGCGAATTCATTGCAAAATGTAGGGGTGGTCATAATGTTTTGGCTCTTGAGTGTATATATATGTGTGTGTGTGCGCAAATATATGTGTATATAGTCTTGGGATACATGCTATCCCACCCCGTAAGGAAAAGGTTAAGAGTGAAGAAAAATGTTATTTTTTCACAAATTCTGTTTAAGGACGATCTCTACTTAGGACGATTTTTCACGGTCCCCTGTCACAATGTCTTCAAAGCCAGAAGCATACGCAAGGTCGCATGGATTGGCCTCCCTATTCGCCAGATTTGACGCCATACGATTTCTTTCTTTGATGGTACTTGAAAGACCAGGTGTATCGTCACAATTCACAAACTGTACATAAACTGGAACAGTACATCTCTGCTGCTTATCAGAACATCCAAACTGAAATGTTTCCACGGGCCTCCGCGAATTTTGACCTCAGATTGCGTCCCGTTGTTGCTGCAAACGGTGGTTATTTTGAAAACATTGTTTTATAGTTTTTCCCAGTCAGCAGCGCCATCTGTTGACAAACTTTGTAAATAATTTTAAAAATTGGTGAGAATAAATTCCCTGGTTACCTAAGCAGAATGCAGCAAACCGTACATTTCTATCGCCTTCCGTTTTCTTTCATTGATTTTTCAAATCGTCGGTCATTTTTGGGACACTCCGTATATATATATATATATATATATATATATATATATATATATATATATATATATATATATATATATATATATATATATATACACACACTGAAGTGCCACTGAATTAGGGATACCTAAATAGTAACGAGTTGGGCCTCCTCTGGCCTTGATAACGGTTGCCACACGACGAGGCATAGATTCAACAAGTTTCTGGAACGTTCTGGTAACGTTCCACGAAAATGGCTGGCCAAATATTGGCTAAAGTTGTCCATAATTCAGTAAGGTTCTTTGGTGCTGTGTGATAGCCTTTCACGCCTTGTTCCAAAACATCCCAAAGATGCTCAATAGGATTTAAGTCTGGGCTTCTAGGTGGCCAATTCATGACAGAGAAGTCAGAGGAATGCTCATCCAACCAGCCAGTAGCCAACCGGGACTTGTGAGAGGTACAGTTGTCTTGCTGGAAAACTCCATTACCGTGCGGATAACACAACAGCATAAACGGATGGAGGTGATCACCCAGCAACTCTACGTACCGAATTGCATTGAGGGAGGTTGGTACACGCACCAAAGATCCCAAACTGTGCCACGAAAAAACATCCCAGACCATAATTGAGCCACCATGCCCTTGTACAGTTCCAGCCAGGCATGCAGGATCCATGGCTTCATGAGCCTGACGCCATATTCTCAGCCTCCCTTCGGCGTTAAGTAGTCAGAATCGAGACTCATCACTCCATGCTACTCGTTTCCAGTCCTCTACACTCCAGTCTCTGTGCTCTCTTGCCCAGGCAAGACGTGCAGCCCGATGGCGAGTATAGAGCAATGGTACTCTCGTAGGTCAACGGCTCCCGAAACCCATACGGTGAAGCGAGCGTTGCACAGTCCGTTTACTGACTGTACGACTGGCACCGTCATTAAACTGGGTGGTAATTTGATCTAATGTTTGGCTTCGCTGGCTACGTACAATATGCCTGAGCCGTCTCTCATCTCGCACTGTCAAGGCTAATTGTCCTTTGCAGTTTGCCCGATCGCTAGTTTTTTTCCACCATCCATGTATTCTTGGTATACTCTTGACACTGTCGACCTTGAAAATCCTAGCTGTCTGACGATTTCGGAAATTGAATGGCCCATGCGTCGCGCACCTACGATTTGTCCACGATCGAAGGCGTCTAAATGAGGCAGTTTACCCATACTGGCAATTCCAACAACTAATTCAGAACCACAGTACGCGCTATATATGCAGTTACCACAGCGCCCTCACTTGCGCATACATGATGCGCAGCGCTACACAATTTGCATAGGCTTTGCTATCCCTAATTCAGTGGCACCTCAGTGTATATATATATATGTGTGTGTAAGGCTATTAAATATGGGGGACGATCGCGCGACCTTAAAACGGGATTTTAGTTATTAAAATATAGGATTAAAAATTTAAAAGTCTGGGAGTTCAAATAAGCGGCGTAATGTATAGCAGTGAAAATAGAATTAATGGGTTGGCTTGATTCATTTTCGAAGAACCACAGAGAGGATTTTAGGTGAACGTAGCCTTGAGCTGGCGCTGAGAAAGGAAATGCTTAGCTCAGCATAGAACATTCGATTTGAGATTACGCATAAGAAATGAGCGTCACTAAGCGTTGGAATAAAACTTACAGGACAAAGGAGATCTTCAGAACTATAAGGCTTGTTTCACATCTAACCGGTTTTTGCCGGCTGCCGTTTAAACGGCGCCGGGTACACTTTATCGGGACAAGGGTTCTACTACAGTTTTCACACTTGCCCGATAAATGCCGTGGCCGGGTAACCGACACCCGGCTGCCGGGCTATTGCTGTGGGAAGCCGTCCATACCCCAGAGCCGGACACGGCTGTCAGTCAGCAAAACAAACCGTCTTTAGAAGAAAGGCGATGGGATCAATGGCGCATTACACATCTAGCCGGCACGTGTCGTTTGCAGTTTGTACGATCCTGGCTCTTTTTTTTGTTGTTTGCTGTTTTTAATCAAACTTGTTTACTTTTATTAATCTTTATTAATCTTGTTTTATTAATTTTTATTAATCTTATTTGCTCTTTTGTTGTTTTTAAAATAAAAATATCTAATTTAAATGAAAAATATCTTATTTTGTGTGAAATCATCTCAAAGTTATTGATCATGGCAGAAGTTGATTATATGAACGATTATATGAATTATATGAACGAGATATATACATAAAAGTCTCCTTTCTTTCCTGTTTATATTTAAATTTAATACCCTTAGGAAAATATACCAAAAATGTTCAAAAGCAATGCATGAAATAATTTTTTGATTAAAATGAATTATTTTATTTTTAAAAAATTATTAGATGTAAATCATGATTTTAATTAAATGATTTTAATCATTCGATTAAAATCATTTACACCCTGGTTTTTAATGTATTGTATTTAATTTACTAAATGTAGTATTTTACTTACCATATTCGTTTTATTATATCTCGAAGTTGATTATATCTCGAAATAGATCATCAAAAGTTTGTATACTCATCCTAAAATAGTTAAAAAACTTATCCCCATCATTTTCCAAATCTTCGAAAAGTAAAAAGAACGCCCCAACCTCGTCTCTTCTCATATTAATCGGATGAACCCAGTGCATTCTATTTTTTCTCCGCTTTTCCATACGTCTGTACATGATCATCCACGCTATTAACTTATTGCTATCCATTACTATTCAATGCGAACGTGTACTGATTGCTCAGCTAGATGTCGGTTACCCGACAGCCGGGTAAGTGTGAAAGAGATCGCACTTCGTGTCGGCGCCGGCTAGATGTCGTTCAAAGTGTACCCGGCGCCGTTTAAACGGCAGCCGGCAAAAACCGGTTAGATGTGAAACAAGCCTAAGGACAAAGGAGATCTTCAGAATCATGGATAGCTAGGGAATGGAAAGGACGTGTGCCGTAGGCGCACAGTTTTAAATTTGGGTGGGGTTATTATGGAGCTGAGTAATTAATTAGAAATTAATAAAGATGTTTAGGAAAGAGTACCGACTTATCTTTGTGTTGTTCAGGCTTGGATTATTACCTTTTGGATAATTTAAATGATGCCGAGTGTCTTCGCCACCGTTTCACAGACTGCGTCATGGTTCTTCAGAGTTTCGAATTAACGTAATTAAAATGGGCGTGAAGAAATACCAAATCCGACACACATATATATATATATATATATATATATATATATATATATATATATATATATATATATATATATATATATGTATATATATATATATATATATATGTATATATATATGTATATATATATGTATATATATATATATATATATATATATATATATATATATATATATATATATATATATGTATGTATGTATGTATGTATGTATGTATGTATATATATATATGTATGTATGTATGTATGTATATATATGTATGTATGTATGTATGTATGTATATATATATATATATATATGTATGTATGTATGTATGTATATATATGTATGTATGTATGTATGTATGTATGTATATATATATATATGTATGTATGTATGTATATATATATATATATATGTATGTATGTATGTATGTATGTATGTATATATATATATATATGTATGTATGTATGTATATATATATATATATATGTATGTATGTATGTATGTATGTATATATATATATATATATATATATATGTATGTATGTATGTATGTATATATATATATATATATATGTATGTATGTATGTATGTATATATATATATATATATGTATGTATGTATGTATGTATATATATATTGTGATATCTTCAGACTCCGGGTAGCTAAAAATGTTCAGAGTCAGTCTACTAAATTAAAATACAGTTTTATTAAATTTTAGTCGGAAACTTTTTACACAGGTGTTGATCTATTACACTCTTTACACAGCTGTTGATCTACCTCTATACATAGAGGGAACTGGCCTTCGTAATAGCCAAATAATTTCGATAATAAGATGCACGTACAGTCACAGCGGAACTAGAAGGTCGGTACACAGCCTCTAGAGCGTACAGCTCTGAAAATAGATAACGAAGCCTGTAGAGCAGGATGCTCTGAGATAGCTATACTTCAGGGTGAAGTATTCGTTGACGAGAGCTTCGAGCGGCTGCTCTGAAAATAAGTCAGGGTCAAGTCGGTCGCTCCAGGACAACGTAGACGATAGGTGCTCTCTAGATGAGAGTCTCGACCAAGTCTGTCCAAAAACTGGATTTCTTCTGCGGCGTTGGCAACCGTGCTTCCGGTCACGTGACTACACAAGTTTTGGTTGGCTGGCACTATTTTGTGACATCATGTCCGTTGGCTGTGATTCGCCTGACCACGAGGCCATGTGTTCGGTTCCCATGATTCAGCTGATCTGAAAATCATTAGTTCACGTCGAAATAGTCATTAGTTTACGTCCTCCCAGGCCCGGCGGCTAGAAGCAACACCATTCTTTGTGTGCAGACACCTTGACGCTGAAAGATAGAACTGTTCGCTGGTCACCTGCTGTGGGAGGTCCGGCTGTCTGAGTGATTTATTCGGAAGGGTCGTAACAGATTCTTACAACCCCTCCCTCCTTAAAGGAGATTTTGGCATAATGGCAAAATCTGAAAATCACGGTTAGACACAGCTCACCTGATACATCATTAGAGGCAATGCATTTAATTTACTACACCATTAATACATTTATTCTAATACATTATGATTACTAGGTTACCTAACACATTAATACACTAAGTTATTTACACAATTCATTAATTATTTTCACACTCTACATTAATTTATTTACAACATTACGCCTGACTTAAGGTTTCTATTCTGCCATGAAACGGCTTAGGCAATCGGCATGACCTATCAATTTACCAGATTTGTGGACAATCTGATAATTGAAAGGCTGTAAGGCAAGAGTCCATCTCATAAGCCTTTGGTTATTTCCCACATTCGTCTTAAGAAAAACGAGCGGATTATGATCCGTCTCGATGGTGAATCTCTGCGGTCTCTTTTGTGCCAAATTTATAGCGATACCAATGTCGGATGCATCGGTGTACAGGATAATTTCTTTGGCGAAGTCCGGAGCGTACAAAACAGGTTTCTCGGTCAGTTCCGTTTTCAATTCTCGAGCCGCTGTATTGCACTCCTCTGACCATTCAACTTTCTCCCTAATTTTAAACTCCCTTCTCACTGACCCTTTATCATGATTAGTTTTCCTGTTAAGTCTAATCTCCCGTTTAGTTTCGGAAGCGATGTTCTGATATTTCCGTAGCCTATTCATGAACTTAAAAACATAATCTGTAACCACATTAGTCTCCGGCGAATTCCTATACCATTTTCCGAAAAGTAGTGTTTCCGGCACCCTTAAATTCTTCCTAAATATCAGTTCGGCGATGCTAAAAACCATAAACATATGAGTCATGTTTCCAAGTGCAAACATGGCTGAGGGTAACCCTACCTTCCAATTCTCTTTTGCCTTAAGGCAGATAACTTTTAAGAGTCGATCAATGGTGCGGTGAAAGCTCTCGACGGGGTTTCTTTGCAGATGAAACATTGAGTTCCGCGTCACCTTAATATGAACTTCCTCCAGAAACGTGGTCGTTAATTTGCTTGTGAATTCGGTAAAATTATCTAATTGCAATTCCTTCGGAAGCCCTATCCGACTGAAATTTTCTAATAGAGTATTAGTCACATGTTCTAAGTTTAAAGTACTCAAAGTTATGGCTTCCGGATACTTCCACAAAGCGTTTAAAATATACCGGTTTCTTTTCGGTGGGGTCTGCATACGACCAATGATCTCTACGTAAATTCCCGTGAAAACCTCCGTAATTTCTGAGACTAATTTCAGCGGGGCTTTCTTCCGTTCTCTCGATCTCTCTACTCTTTGACACAGGTCCCATGACCTAACATAGTCCTTACACTCTTTTATGCACTGGGGCCCAAAATAATACCTCACTAATTTGTATTTACTTTTTGACATTCCCATGAGCGATCCGATGCCATCATGGCATAAACTTAAAACTTTAGACTTGTACTTAGTTGGTACAATCAATTTTTTTCTTTCCTCCCCTCTGTGATCTCGGGGTTTCTTAGGAAGTAATTCATTTTCTCCCACAATTTCCAGGGTTTCCTGTGGCTTAACTTTTTCCCAAATAGGTGTAAGTTTAGGGCAATTTTTTTGTTCTAAAACGAGAGTGTCGGCACTCTCTTCCACTAACACATTTTTAGTCTCGACGACTATTGGAAATTCAAGTTCTTTCAATTCATCCGGCGAATTTACCTCGGGTTCCTGCGACTCAGTTATTTGCTCGGCCGTTTCCCCGTTCTCTACTGTAATTCCCGTTTGAATTTCCTCCCGCATCCCTCGACTTTGGGTGACGACGGCATTTACGCTAGCTAGTTTTAATATTTGCGCCTCTATCAGCTCCTGAGTGGAATTTCCCAGCAAGTAGTGGTTCATTTCCACACTCTTACCTACCACGGCGGCCTTTGCTATCACCCGGCCGAATTCGGGGCTCTCAAGGGTTACGCGAGCTAAAGGTAAACGTCTAAATTCATTTTCCAAGGGCTGTTTGAGCAAAACATTCTCTCCGGTGAAATCTCCGGGTTTAACTAATTTAACAGGGCACAAATCTACGCAACTCCCGCTATCACGCAATAATACGGTTTGGACGTGATTCACGCGAGCTTCGCTTAAGTAGGGCTTAAACGCAAGAGAAAAATCTTCCAACGTAACTAAGTTGTTTATGATTTCTCTGGATTTATTTAATTCTGGACAGTTCGGGCGGACATGTCCATTCTGACCACACTGAAAGCAGATGGGGCCACTTCGCTTCTCATACTCCCTGGTCCTCCAATCCTTATTATTTTTATTAGCAGCGTTGCGCCACTCTTTCGTACCTGATTCTTCTACTCCCGTTTCCGTCGTGGAACTAAATTTCTCTGACTGCTTGGGGCGGTCTACCTTTTTCTTTTCGGGCGATTTAATTTGCGTCGGTTTCTTTACGAATCGGCGGGTCGATTCATACGCGTCTAGCTTATTTACTAAAGTTATAGGATCATTTAGTGTTCCCCATACATCTACGAAATGATCTTTAATTTCCGCTGGTACGCGTCGCTTTATTTGGTCGGCTACCATAAGTTCTTTGAGTGACTCAAAATCTTTAATTTCAATTCCATCTAACCATCCCTCTAAATAGCTCCTTAATTCAAATATTAAATCTTTCCACAAATCACCGTTTTTCCGTTGATGGGTTTGGAACTTTGTACGGAAAGCTTCGGCACTGAGTCTAAACCTGTCTAGCAGTACCGACTTAACATATTCGTAATTATCATTTTTTTCTTCAGGTTCCCTGATGATTATTCCCGCTATTTCGCTCGGCAAAAGACTGAGTAACTCTGACACTAAATCACAATCATTAATTTGCAATTTCCTAGCTTGCCTCTCAAACAGATTTAAGAATAAAGCTATGTCTATCTTTTCGGCATCATACCTCTGCATTACCGATTTAACATGCCTAGACGGGTTCCCGTTTTCTGAGTTCACGGAATTCACACTACTATTTTCCCCAATTAGAGTGATTTTAAGTTTTTCAAGCTCAAAAGCGCGTTGTGCTGCTTTCTCTTCAAGCTCAAAAGCGCGTTCTGCTGCTTTCTCTTCAAGCTCAAAAGCGCGTTCTGCTCTCTCGGCGTCTTTAATATCCTGCAATTTTCTATCTTCTATAAGATTTACGAGAATATTTTTCGCTCTCTCTTCCTCGAAACCTTCACTTTCTGAAATTTTTCTTGCCAGGTCAATTATTCTATCTGATTCTTGAATTCCTACTTGCAGCTCCAAAGCCAAATTCTGCAAGTCAATTTTCTTGTATTTTGTTAAAAACGACATTTTGCCTCAATAACTATTTATCCACAACTTAACCTTACCGGAACCCTCGGAATTTTGACCTCAACACAACAAAAGAACTGGTTGTCCGCTTTTCTCACGCCTTTACAATAGAGCCCTCTCAATTCGGGGAATTCTAGTGCTACGTTCTTCCAAGAAAAAGGGGGGGGGGGTTACTCCGAAAGATTACAGTTTAACAGACTCGTTTGAAATCCTAACATGGCACATACAATTCAAAAATGTTTAAAATTTTTCAGACCAAATTTCACACACATAATAAATCAATGCTACTTCAATATAATCTTAAGCACTCTACACAAGTTCAATAACTGACTAAATTAATTTGCAATACACAGTTACTTAATTTCAATAATTGACTAAATTAGTTTGCAATACACAATTTCTTAATTTCAATAATTGACTAAATTAGTTTGCAATACACAATTTCTTAATTTCAATAATTGACTAAATTAGTTTGCAATACACAATTTCTTAATTTCAATAATTGACTAAATTAATTTGCAAAACACAATTACTTAATTTCAATTTAGAATAAGTACTTAAATCAGATTATCCACAGTTCTAGTATCATCTAACAAATATTTGTTCATTTACTTTCCTTTTAAAATTTTAAACATATTGCATACAATTCATTTTTACCTTATTCTTTTGCATAAACAATTCTAATACTTCATTAATTTACTTTTGACTCAATTAATTAATTTCTCACAGATAATTTACTTATTTCAATTCAATAGTTATTTCCCATGAAACATTAATTGACACATGTTAACATTTACACAGATTCTAATCAATTAATTTACTTTTAATTAATCAATCAATTACTTTTGCCTCTAATGAGAAAACAGGCTTACCTTGTCTAATTTTGAAGACTAGATTGTAGGCTCTCATTGAAGCTAGGCAGTCTTTCCAGGCTGGTTCTTGGGGGATTTCCTTATTTAATATGCAGCCCCAATACTTGATCGCTGCACAACTCCACTGTTGGTAAGCTGCTCGCTGCTATATACTGGTATCTGTGATGCACACACTTGGGACGGGACGTCCGCACAAAAAGTCCTAGATGGGCTTCCTACTCTAATTTCCTAATTCGAAGGGGTGGATTGCCAATTTTTAATTAATGGGACAATCCCAAACACGCTGCCACCAATTATTAGTAGACTGTGATATCTTCAGACTCCGGGTAGCTAAAAATGTTCAGAGTCAGTCTACTAAATTAAAATACAGTTTTATTAAATTTTAGTCGGAAACTTTTTACACAGGTGTTGATCTATTACACTCTTTACACAGCTGTTGATCTACCTCTATACATAGAGGGAACTGGCCTTCGTAATAGCCAAATAATTTCGATAATAAGATGCACGTACAGTCACAGCGGAACTAGAAGGTCGGTACACAGCCTCTAGAGCGTACAGCTCTGAAAATAGATAACGAAGCCTGTAGAGCAGGATGCTCTGAGATAGCTATACTTCAGGGTGAAGTATTCGTTGACGAGAGCTTCGAGCGGCTGCTCTGAAAATAAGTCAGGGTCAAGTCGGTCGCTCCAGGACAACGTAGACGATAGGTGCTCTCTAGATGAGAGTCTCGACCAAGTCTGTCCAAAAACTGGATTTCTTCTGCGGCGTTGGCAACCGTGCTTCCGGTCACGTGACTACACAAGTTTTGGTTGGCTGGCACTATTTTGTGACATCATGTCCGTTGGCTGTGATTCGCCTGACCACGAGGCCATGTGTTCGGTTCCCATGATTCAGCTGATCTGAAAATCATTAGTTCACGTCGAAATAGTCATTAGTTTACGTCCTCCCAGGCCCGGCGGCTAGAAGCAACACCATTCTTTGTGTGCAGACACCTTGACGCTGAAAGATAGAACTGTTCGCTGGTCACCTGCTGTGGGAGGTCCGGCTGTCTGAGTGATTTATTCGGAAGGGTCGTAACAGATTCTTACAATATATATATATATATATATATATATATATATATATATATATATATATATATGTATGTATGTATGTATATATATATATATATATATATATATATATATATATGTATGTATGTATATATATATATATATATATATATATATGTATGTATGTATATATATATATATATATATATATATGTATGTATGTATATATATATATATATATGTGTGTGTATATATATATATATATTATATATATATATATATTGTAATGACTTGACGGTCCCTACGGGTGAATTCCAAGGGACCCCCGTCTTTGTCATCTAAGGTGTTTTATCAGTGCCGAAAGGTGACCTTCCGTTTAGTTACACAAAGCCGTGTCGTAGTGACTCTTCGATACACTTCAAGAAAGGAACCTCTTTTGAAACGATTCCCTAGTTGACAATGGAGTCCAGATGAAAGGCTAGTGTCGGCTGGTCAGACGCTTGAAGGAACAAAGCGGCAAGCGGTAACTAAAAAGGAACCACCCAAAGAGGGGCGAGGATATATATTCGCCACCTTGATGTAAATGGGGGAGATGACCCTTTTTTTTTACAGGTGTGAACAACCTCCATCGTCGGACGTGTGCCAGAGAAGGAGAGCCTGCAATGTTCCATCATGGTATCCTGAACCCCGCGAAAATAGCCTCAGATAGTGCTTATTTTTTTTTTGTAATTATTGTATAAAGCCTATATTTAATCGGGATGCAAATAAAGCATTTTTGTAAATATTAAAGGCTGTCAGTCTTAGTTTTAGGCGAAGTCCATACAGACTGTTATTAACTGGTGTCAGAAGAGTCATAGGATATCAGTGATGAACGAAAGGATTACAGGTAGGCCGATTCTTTTTATCAGATTCTGGCTTTGATTTAAAAACTAAATAATGGTTTTGTATAAATGCAATAAGTAAAAATTATTTTATTGTTTTTTTTAAATGGTATATTCATAAGTAGCCATTTAGAGTTCGCATTAAGAACTAATATTTTAGAAATTTTGATGAATTAAATCAATTTCTGTGTTTTTTTAAATGGTATATGTACAAGTTAGCCATTTAGGGTTCGTATTAAGAACTGATATTTTAGAAATTTGGATGAATTAAATCAATTTCTGTGTTTTTTTAGATGGTATATGTATAAATAGCCATTTAGTGTTCGTATTAAGAACTGATATTTTAGAAATTTTGATGAATTAAATCAATTTCTGTGTTTTTTAGATGGTATATGTATAAATAGCCATTTAGAGTTCGTATTAAGAACTGATATTTTATATTAGAAATTTGGATGATTTAAATCAATTTCTGTGTTTTAATGGTGTATGAGTTAACCATTTGAAGTTCTAAGTAGGAACTATTGTTTTAGGAATTGTGATAAGTAAAACCAATTTCTGTGTGTTTTTATGGTATATGAATGAGTAACCAGTTAGTGTTCAAGTAAAGAACCAATATTTTGTTTGTTAGGAATTGCAATAAGTTTAGCCAATTTCTGTGTTTTGTTAATTGCAAATACTGTATGTTTTTCTCTATTTTTAAAGAAAGTGAATTTTTTCGCTTTTGATAATAACAGTGTTTATTTAGTATTTTTTTTCTTTTAATAGTAACAGATATATTTAAGTTTCTTATGCTTTGATATTAACGGTGATAATTTAGTATTTGTGTATTACTGTGTGAGAAATCTATATAGAGCATTGATTAATTTGAGAATTCTGTTTATGTGTATTCTGTGTAAGAGTTCGGTATTTTGATTTGATAGGTATTGAGTAAATTGTGAATGTTTATATTGTGCGGTGCTAGTTTGGTGTTCATAAGGGCTAAAATTATAGTTCGGTCTAAAATTGATCAGTTTTGAACTTGTTAGTTCCGGTTAGGACACATACCGTCGGAAGGTATAGCTAGTTGCCGAGGAAAAATTTTATTGGTTACCCTAAATTAGAAACCCTAAATTTAGAAAAATGTCCTTTTTAAATAAGGGTAAAAAAGGGGATCTTTTAGAACTTTTAGAAGAGTTAGGAGGACTAGCTGACGATACGCTTAAGATTTTCGAAATTAAGAAGATCATTACAGAAAACGAAAATTACGTCGAAGAAGACGCTAGACTCGCACTAGAGCGTATTATTGAAGATAGAAAGGAACGTGAAGAGAGACTTCGCCAAGAAGAAGCGAAACGAGAAGAGAGACTTCGCCAAGAAGAAGCGAAACGAGAAGAGAGAGAGAGAGAAAGAGAAGCGAAACGAGAAGAGAGAGAGAGAGAAAGAGAAGACAAAATTCGTCAAGACCAACTTACTCTCGAAATAAGGAGACTGGAGTTAGGAATTAATGGAGACAATAGAGCCCGAAATGGGAGGGACAGAGATGCAGACGCAACTCAGAACATTCAGCTCCTTAAAACCATGCAGAAATTTGACGAGAAACGGGACGAAATGGGCCTGTATCTAATTAATTTTGAGAGAAGAGCAGAGATGGCGGGAGTCCCTAAACAAGATTGGGTGCCATATTTGTTAGGGGTACTAACCCCAGAAATTTCCAACATGATGGCCAGAGAATCGCCAGAACAGGCAAAAGATTATGACTACGTAAAAGAGATGATTCTCCAGAGATTTAGGATGAATACAGAAAAATTAAAACAACTGTTTTATCGCCATCCTAAACTCGCAGACAAGTCATGGAGGAATTATGCCCATGAGCTTAGTGGCTATTATGATGAATGGATAGCAGATTTAGAAATCACTACATTTAAGAAACTGAGAGACCTACACATAACGGAACAGATGAAGAGACGGGTACCTGCCGATATAAAAGATCATTTTTTGGAGCAGTGGATGCAGATTAATACTCCTTTGGAATTAGCAGAAAAAATAGATAAGTATGAAAGCTTGCAAGACAGTTTCCGAACAAGAGAATTCCCAAAGAATCAAAAGTCCACAGATAAAATTAATAAGCCATTTAAAAATAACCATAATTTTAAGGAAGAGAAGAAAGAAAAAAAAGATGTGGAAAAAGAAGCTTCTAGTGGACAAAACAAGGAAAGAATTTTTGAGAAAAGAAAACAGCTCCGTTGCTACGAGTGTGGTTCTTATGACCATCTGCGACCACAGTGCCCTAAACTTAAAGAGACGGAAATTATCGCGGCAACAGAAACTAGTGGAGGAGACTCGAGTGGCGTGATGACTCCATATATCAGTCAGGGAGTCGTTAATGGAAAATCTACGTCTATTCTGAGAGACACAGGAGCGAGCATTGATCTGATTTCTAAAAATTTGGTACAACCCCATATGTACACAGGAGAGCACGTTTATGTCAGTGCACCTGTGTTAGATTCATCCGTTTGCTTACCTATAGCAGAGGTCGATTTAAAATGTGAATGGGGCCACACCAGAACTAGAGCAGCTGTCAGCAATACGGAATTCGAGCAGAAACACTATTTGTTAGGAAATAAAACGGCAGCCTTGCTTGAGAAGATCAACAGGAATGTTGAAGTTCCGGTGAAAAGTACTGTGCAAACTCGGGCCGAAAAACTAAAATTTGATAGAGAAAGACGAGACACGGGAGATGAAAAAACGAGAATAGAGCAAGTGATTCCCGGAGCAGAAGCGGTAGAAGAAATCCCTGCTGAAGAGAGCGCGACTATCTTGCCTCTCCAGGAGAAACAAATAATTACTCCCGACTTATTAAAGACTTCACCCGAAGAATTTAGAGTTGCACAAAGTGAGGACGAAGAATTAAAAGTAATTTTTGATAGAGCGAAAAAGAAGACGCCCGATGAAAATAAGTACGTGGTGGTAAACGAGATGTTATTTTACCAGAAAAAAAATAACGATGGAACCACTAGAAAACTGCTTATTGTGCCTCGAAAGTATCGAGAGAAATTAAAAAGACTCTGCCACAAACATACTAATGTTCATTTAGGCGTTGCTAAGATGAAAGGATCATTAACTCAGTATTTTTACTGGCCATATTGTCACTTAGATATAAATGATTACGTGTCGGCTTGTGACAAATGTCAAAATGGGAAATGCCCTAATGTTAAGAATAATAAGAAACGTCTTAACACTGTTAATTCCCGCCGAACACCAGGCTAAGCCGAAGTTTAGTCGTAAAAGTTTAAATGTATATTATAAGTATGTTGATTAATTGTAGTTTCAGTGTAAAAATGTGACCAGAAATTAATGTGTATTCGTTTGAGTAATGTTTTTTTATGAAGTGTAACCTGTAATTGTTTGTAAATTTGAGCGACTCGACCATAGAAGTTGAGTTTTGCTTTAAAGGAAAATTCAGGTGAAATTCCTTTGACGTTATCATAATATAACGGTTTTTGTAGTGGCAAACGCCATATGACGGTTTTATGTATGCCGTGTTGGAATGCCTCAGATAGGCTTTAATTAATGTTCAATTGTAACATTTTATGTTCTGTTTTGTTTGTTGCATAAGCCAGTAGAATGCCTCAGAAAGGTATGGGCTAACTTTTAAATGCAAATGTGTATGTTTTGTGTATACCTAAGAAGGTAGTAATTGGAGTCAAAATACACTCCGTACGGTGTTTGAATACCGCAATTGAATGATTTATTGTGAAATCGATAAGTTTTGTCTGAAGGGTTGTTACGACAACAGATAAATGTAAGTGTTGTCAAAGAAACAAAGTGATTAACAGGAATGTGAGGTTTGTGAGTTTTTTTGATAAGGAATGAGCCAATGAGCTATTTTGTTATAATTTTATGTCAGTCAGTACTGAAAAATTAGACCCTAAATCGATTGTGAATCCTATAGTAGGATAAAATGAATATTTAAATTTAGGTCACTGATGACTGTCCACTTAAATGGAAAAGTTTGGATCACAGGTAATCGTGAACGAATTAAGTTCCCTGATCCAGGATCTACG